>CM069151.1:35468243-35564273 GCA_035221665.1 Okamejei kenojei | reverse complement strand
AGAGATGATAGTATTGGCAGGATTCCACAAATTACAACTCTCTGGGTGAAAAGGTTTTTTACTCACTCTGTTTTTAATGGCCCCCCCTTATTCTAAGCCTGTGCCCCCTGGTTCTGCACATCGCCAAATGCGAACATTTTTCCTGCATCCAAAGCTGGTCCGTCCATGATTTAATTTATATGTTTCTATAAGATACCACCCTCATTCCTTCTAAACTCCAGTAAATACAAGCCTAATCTTTTCAATCTTTCCTCATATGACAGTCCCGCCATCCCAGGGATCAACCTCGTGAACCTACGCTGACTGCCTCAATCACAAGGATGTCCTTCCTCAAACTAGGAGGACCAAAATGTACACAATAACCAGATGTGGTATCCAGAGGCTATAAACTGCAGAAGTTACTCCTATTTATTTTTACTGATTCCTCTTGTTATGAGGTCAACATTCCATTGGCTTCTTCACTGCCTGCTGTACCCCGTAAGCCAACTTTCTGTGATTGGTGTACAAGGACCCGCCCAGGTTTCGTGCACCTATCCCTTACTTAACCTAAACCCCATGGAGATAAATAATCTGCCCTTGTTTTGCCGCCAATGGTTGATAGCGTACCATTTTATCTTTTATTATAACTGCATCCTGCCATGCATCTGCCCTATCACTCAAACCTGTCCAGGTCACCTTGCTACATCCTAACATCCTCTTCTCAGTTCACACTGATCCCAGCTTTGTGTCATCCGCAAACTTGTTAGTGCTTCTAATTCCCTCTTCTAATACTCATTTAATATATATTCAATGTAATACAGTTGCGGGCCCCGAACACCGAGCCTTGCGGCACTCCTCACAGCCATGTCACTGCCATTCTGAAAAGGACCCGTTCCCTCCTACTCTTTGCGCCTGTCTGCCTAAACAATTTTCTATCCATGTCAACACCCTACCCCAATCATCATGTAGCGAAATGTCAGAAACATGATCTGTTGGATGTGGAGGCGGTTGGTTGAATGTTGATGGACCCGGGGGACTAATCCTTGTTCACCTAGGGGGAGGGGTACAATAACAATCTTTTCTCAAAGGAATAACTGTAGTGAGTAGATAAATATTAAAACGATATTACAATAAGCATTATACAAGGAAGCAGAACTGCAGGAAATAGAAGAATTGGGACCCATGTGACTGATCATGCGCTCACCATCTATCCATTATCTGTCTATCTGTCTTTCTGTCTATCTGTCTATTCTGTCTATCTGTCTGTCTGTTGTCTGTCTGTCTGTCTGTCTGTCGTGTCTGTTGTCTGTCTGTCTGTCTGTCCGGTCACGGCTGGCTGGCACATTCCCGTTATTTTTATACACATATGTTTTCGCCTTTGATTTTTCCACCTGCTCGCCAAAAAACGGACCCTCTTTGATGTCGCCGTTTTTTCGCATTTCGGCAGACGTTACGCTTTGTACATTCACAAAGCGCTCCCTTCATTACGTTTTGACGTTTTTACGTACACAATTTTAATATAAGAATCCTTCACCCCCCCCCCCAAATTTTTCAAAATCTTAATAACAATCAATACTGCTCTCACCCATAGAATGTTGGATGAACATTCCATCGTGTGATGTCACAATTTGTCCCAATGCTCACAGATGTTCCAATCGGAAACGGATCTCATTTTACATCTGCACTTTGCCTCCAGCCAACAGCCCTCCCCCCCCCCACCCCCCCCACACCCACCGCAGCTGTCCGTCACAATGTGGTGAATATCATCTTGTGTGGGAATAGAGAAAGAGGATTGGGGTGTAGGGAGTGGGGGAATAGATGCACTTGTCCCTCCCCTCCCCCTCACCTCACTTTCCACTCTTCGCCCCCTCTCCCCCCATCCCCTTTTCCCGCTCCCTTCCCTACCCATCTCCCTCCTCCCTTCTCTCCCCCCCTCCATCTCCCTCTCCTCACCCCTCCCCTCCTCTCCCAACCCCATCCCATCCTTCCCTCTCTTCCCCACCCCTCCTTCCCTCTTTCCCTCCCTCTTTCCCCTACCTCTTTCTCTTTCCCCTCGCCCCTTGTCCTCTTCCACCATCCCTCTACCCCTTCCTCCTACTCTTTCACTTCTCTCCCCCTTCCCCGCTTAGTGTGTGACTAGAGATTGACGCTTTTATTTCACTAATGCTCTCTCGATTACATTTAGACATGTTACGTACACATTTTTAATTAAAATCCTTCCCCCCCAATATTTCAAAATTTAAAAAAAATCAACTGCTCTCACCCATAGAATGTTGGTAAAACATTCCATCGTGTGATGGTCACAATGCCCAATGCTCACAGATGTCCAATCAGAATGGATTCTCATTTACATCTGCCCCTTGCTCCGAGCCCACCCCCCCCCCACCCCGCCCGGAAAACCTGTGTCGAAGCCTTGATCAGTGGTGTGGAATAGTGAAAGAGGATTGGGGGTTGATAGGAGTGGGGGGGGGAAAAACTCCCAAAAAAAAAAAAAAAAAAAAGGGAATACAAAACTGGGGAATAGATGGACTGCCCCCTACCCCTCCACCTCCCTCTCTACCACCCACTCTTTCCCTTATGCCCCACACCTCTCCCCCTCCCTCCACATCTTCCCCTCCCTCCCTACCCCAACTCCTCCCTCCCCCTCCCTTTCCTCCACCACTTTCTCACCCTTCCATCCCTCTCTCCTCCCCATCCCCTCTCATCCCCCTCTCCATTTCCCTTCTCCCTGCTCCTCCCCCTCCCCTCTCCCTCTCCTCCCCTCCTACCCCATCCTCTCTCCCAACCCTTCCCTCTCCTCCACCCCCATTCCCTCTCTCTCCCACCCACTCTTCCCCCCCACACTTTCCCCCTCTCCCCTACCCATCTCCCCTCCCCTCCCTCCCCTCTCCACACCTCTCTCGCCTCCCCTCTCTCACACTCTCTCTCTCCCCCTCTCATTCTTCCTTCCTCACCCTCTCTCTCTCCAACACCTCTCCCACCATCCCTCTTCTCCCCACCGCCCTTCCTCTCCCCCACACTTTTTCCTACCCATGTTCTCCCTCTTTACCACTCCACCGAACCCCCTCCCCCTCCCTCTCTCCCACTGCACCACTCCCCCCTACCCCTCCCTCCCCCTCTCCACTTCTCTGCCCCCCGCCCCCACCACTCTCTCTCCCCTCCTTGCCCCTCCACTCCCCACTCTTCCCCTTCCCCTCCCTACCACTCTCCCCCTCCCTCCAGGCTCTTCCCCTCTCTCACCTATACCTTCCTTACCCCTCTCCCACACTCTTCACCTTTCTCCCCTTCCCCCTTCCTCCTTCCTCACCTCCCTCCTCCCCCTCCTCCCTCTCCCCACGTCCCCACCCCTTCTCTCACCCCCCTCCCCACACCTTCCACCCCTTTCCCTCTTCCTCTCTCCCTCCATTCTCCCTCCCCTCACCCCTCCCTCCTCCCCTTCAACCCCTTCCTCTCCCCCACCCTCGTCACCCCCATATCCCCCACCTCTCCCTTTCCTCCCCTCTTCTCCACCCACCCCTCTCCTCTCACCTCCCCCTCTTCCCCTCTCACCTCCTTCCCCCACCCCCTCTCTACCCCCCCTCACCTCCCTCCTCCTCCCACCCCCTTTCCTCTCTCCCCATTCCCTTTCTTCTCCCCCTGCACCTTCCTCTCTGCCCCCACTAACCCTACCCCTGTCCTCTTTCCACCATTTCCCCCAACTCCTCTCCCCCACCACTCTTCCACTTCTCTCCACCTACCTTCCCCTCCCTCCACTCTCTCCCCGCACCCCTTTTTCCCTACCTCTCTCCCTCTTCCCATTCCCCACCCCCCTCCCCTCCACTTCCATACTCCACCCTACCGTCTCTCTCCCCATCTTCAACTTCTCTCTCCGTTCCCCACCCTCTCCACCCCACCTCTCTCCCTCCCCCACCTCTCTTCTCTCCACCTCCCTCCCTATCTCCCCTACCCCTTTCCCATTACCTCTCCTCTTCCACCACTCCCCTTCCCCTCTCTCTCCCACTTCCACCACTTCCCCTAACCTCTCACCCTCCCTCCCCCACTTCCACTTCTCTCTCCCCCATCCCCCACCTCTCCCCATCTCCCTCCCACCCCTCTCTCCCCCCCACCTTCCTCCCCTCCCCCACTCTTCCTCCTCTCTCTGCTCTCCCCTCCCTCCCCACTCTTCCCCCTCCCCTACCACTCTCCCTCTCCTCTCACACTCTTCCCTCTCTCTCCCCTACCCCTCTCACTACCCCTCTCCCCCTCCCTCACACTCTTCCCCCTCTCTCCCTTTTCCCCTCTTCCTCTCTCCTACCCTCCCCACCCCTCCCCCACCCCTCTCTCACCCCCTCCCCTGAACCTCTCACACCATCCCCCCACCCCCTCTCCTCCTCCTATCTCCCTCTCTCATCACCCCTCCCACTCCTCACTCCCCCACCCTCTTCACCCCATCTACCCCAACCCCCTTCCCCTCGCTCTTGCACCAACTCCTGCTTTACCCCTCTCCCCCTCTCTCTCTCCTCCCCTCCCACCTCATAGCCTCCCCTTTTTTCTCTCTTCCCCCTCTTCTCTCACCCTCTCTCTCTCTCCCCACCTCTCCTCCCTTACTTTCTCTCACTCCCTCCTCACTCTCTATCCCACCTCTCCCTACCCACTTCCTCCCCCTATCTCTCCCCCCTCCCTTTCTCCCCTCTTCTCCATAAACCCCTGTCCTCTCACCTTTCCCCTCTCCCCTCCCATGTCCCCTTCGTCACCTCTCTACCCCCCTCAGGGACATGCTGCCCCCCCCCGCCGCCCGCAACCTTACATTGGGGGAACAGACCCAACAGGTCTGCACTTGGTCTAGTATACTTTTAAAACACTGTGTGTGTCTGCCGACCGACCGACCGACCGACTGCCGGCTGGCTGTCACATTCTGTTTTTTTTCAGATAAGATTTTCGCCCTTTGATACCCTGCTCCGCCAAAACCGGACCCTCAAACGCTGCCGTTTTTTCCATTTTGCCAGACGTTACCCTTGTACATTCACAAACGCACTCCTCATTACATTTAGACATTTTTACGATACACAATTTTAATAAAATCCTTCCCCCCCTATTTTTTCAACATTCTTAAACAATCAAACTGCTTTCACCTAGAATGTTGGTGAACGTTCCATCGTGTGATGTTACAATGGCCAATGCTCACAGATGTCCAATCGGAATGGATCTCATTTACATCTGTCTTTGCCCCAGCCCCAGCCCCCATCACTCCCCCCCACCTCTCCCACCACCTCACTCCCGCACCCCTCTTCACCCTCATCTCCCCCCACCCCTTCCCTCGCTCTTGCACCACTCCCTGCTACCCCTCTCCCCTCACTCCCCACTCTTCCCCTCTCCCTCCCCTCCCCACCTCTCTCCTTCCCTTTCTCTCTCTCCCCCCCCTCCTCTCACACCCCCTCTCTCTCCCCACATCTCCCTCTCCTTTCTCCCTCCCCCCTCCCCCTCCTCATCCTCTCTTCACAACCACTTCCACACTCCCCGCTACAACTCTACCCCTCCCTACTCTTCAACTTCTTCTAACAACTGTGTGTGTCTTGCCGACAAACCGTGGGGGGGGGGAACCGACGTCGGCTGCCGGCTGGCTGTCATATTCCTGCGGCTGACTGCCGGCTGGCTGTGGTAAAGAAAACCTTTGGTGTGCTGGCCTTTATAAATCAGAGCATTGAATATAGGAGCAGGGAAGTAATGTTAAAATTGTATAAGGCATTGGTGAGACCAATTCTGGAGTATGGTGTACAATTTTGGTCGCCTAATTATAGGAAGGATGTCAACAAAATAGAGAGAGTACAGAGGAGATTTACTAGAATGTTGCCTGGGATCCAGCAACTATGTTACAGAGAAAGGTTGAAACAAGTTAGGTCTTTATTTCTTTGGAGCGCAGAGGTTAAGGGGGGACTTGATTGAGGTCTTTAAAAATGATGAAAGGGATAGACAGAGTTGGACGTGGATAAGCTTTTCCCATTAAGGGTAGGGAAGATTCAAACAAGAGGGCAAGACATGCGAATTAAGGGACGGAAGTTTAGGGGTAACGTGAGGGGGAACTTCTTTACTCAGAGGGTGGTGGCTGTGTGGAATGAGCTTCCAGCAGACGTGGTGGAGGCAGGATCGATTTTAAGATTTAAAAGTAAAGTGGATAGGTATATGGACGGGAAGGGAATGGAGGGGTATGGTCTGAGTGCAGGTAGATGTGACTAGTGGAAAACAAATGGTCGGCACGGACTAGAAGGGCCGAGAGGGCTTGTTTCCGTGCTGTAATTGTTATATGGTTATATGGTTATTCCGTTTTTTTTCAGATAAGATTTTCGCCCTTTGATACCCTGCTCCGCCAAAACCGGACCCTCAAAAGCCGCCGTTTTTTCCATTTTGCCAGACGTTATGCTTGTACATTCACAAACGCACTTCTCATTACATTTAGACATTTTTACGTACACAATTTTTAATAAAATCCTTCCTCCCCCCAATCTTTCAATCCCGCACCACACTTTTTTCCCTACCAACCTCTTTCCCTCATCCACCACTCCCCCACTCCCTCCCCTCCTCACTCTCCACCCACCATTCCCCCTACCCTCTCCCCCTCCCTCCCCACTCTTCCACGTCTCTCGCCCTTCCCCCACCCCTCTCTCTCACCCCACCAATCTCCTCCCCCACCCTCTCTCTTCCCCTCTCTCCCTATCTCCCCACCCCTTTCCCCTACTCCTCTCTCCGTCTTCCACCACTCCCCCTCCCCCTCTCTCTCTTCCACATCCACCACTCTCCCCTACACTTCTCACACTCCCTCCCCACTCTTCCACTTCTAATCCCCCTCCCCACCCTCTCCCACCCCACCTCTCTCCCTCTCCCATCCTCTCTCCCCCCCTCCCACCCTATCTCACCCCACCCCTTTCCCCTACCCCTCTCTCTCTCTTTACCACAACTCCCCCCTCCCCCTCCCTCTCTCCCACCTCCACCACTACCCCCTACACCTCTCCCACTACCTCCCCACTCTTCCACTTCTCTCTCCCCCATCCCTCTCCTCTCACCTCCCCCTCTACCCCTCTCTTCTTTTTTTTCCATTTTGCTGGACATTACACTTTTACATTCACTAATGCACTCCTCATTAGGGGGAGGACGGTTAAGGAATAAATGGAGCAAATTAATAATATTAATATAATATCAAGGGGGGTAGTTAGCGTGTGTGCGGGGTGGTAGTTAGTGTGCGTGAAGCCTCATGCTGCCCTCCCCCCTTCCAACAACCGCATGTTAGGGGAACAGACCCAACGGGTCTGCACTTGGTCTAGTAAATATTAAATCTTGACCACATGATGGTGAATGGTGATCTCAGGTTTGTCCCATTGGCTCAGTCTTCCTCAAAACAGCTAGAAGGGAAACACCTCACCTTTTCTCTCTCTTGCTCCTTTCTTCTTGCTGGAATGTCTGGGTTTTATAGGGAGGAGGCTGAGAAGATTCAAATGGCCAAACCAATATCAACTCACGGCAGTCACAGTGGCGCAGCAGTAGAGTTACTACCTTACAGCGAATGCAGCACGGGAGGCCTGGGTTCGATCCCAATTATGGGACATGTCTGTACGGAGTTTGTACGTTCTCCCCATAACCTGTGTGGTTTATCTCCGAGATCTTTGGTTTCCTCCCATATTCCAAAGACGTACAAGTTGGTAGGTTGATTGGTTTGGTAAATGTAAGAAGGACATTGAAATATCCAAGTGTATAGAAACATAGGAACATAGAAAATAGGTGCAGGAGGAGGCCATTTGGCCCTTCGAGCCAGCACCGCCATTCAATATGGTCATGGCTGATCGTCCGCTATCAATAACCTGTGTCTGCCTTCTCCCCATATCCCTTAACTCCACTAGCCCCTAGAGCTCTATCCAACTCTCCCTTAAATCCAACCAGTGATTTGGCCTCCACTGCCCTCTGTGGCAGGGAATTCCATAAATTCACAACTCTGGGTCAAAAAGGTTTTTTTCTGCTCAGTCTTAAATGACCTCTCCTTTATTCTAAGACTGTGGCCCCTAATATACTTCTACCCCACTCTCTTCTACCTGCCTCCCCCATCACCTTGATGTGCAGCCACCTTTCCCAACAGCTCCACTACACCAGCCACCTACTTTGTTTCTTCCCCGAATGTTTCTTTCCCATTCCCTGGTCCCATATTTCCTTAAATCATGCCTTTCCCTCCCCATTCCCTTCTACCCATATTCCTCTCTCCAGGTTTACATTTTACTCCTCCTTTCCTCATCTAACATCCTTTTGCTCCTTTACAACTCTCACCTTTGCCATCATCTCCACTCATCTGCCAGTCACCCACTCATCTATATCCACCTATCACTTGAAGGTTTTGCCCCAGCCCCATCTCCCTTTTCCAGATTGCACCTCACTCTCCATAGGTTTGAAGAAGGGTACCAATCCAAAACGCCATCTGTCCATTCCCTCCACAGATGTTGCCTGACCTCCAGCACATTGTGATTTTCTCAAGATTTCAACATCTGCAGTTTTTGCTCCGGCCAACTATCAACTGCTGAACCTAAGTCACTCCTGCTTCTTTCAAACGTAGATTTATGATCTGTTAATTACTTGTCCTGTCTCCTCCTGAACAATTCCTCGTTATCCATGATTATTCCCCAGGTGTTGGTGTTAGGAATGTGGAACACACTGCTTGAGGGGAGATGGAGGCAGAGACTTGGTGAACACTGGAGAGCAAGAGAGGTTTGGAGACAGGGTGTTACGTGAACAATATCAAGGATCTGCCTAGTAGAACAGAAAAAGGCTCACTCGTCTGTTTAGCTACAAATGAATTTTATTGGCAAGAAAGAGAACAAAAGCAATACTTGCCTTGGTATGTGCGGAGTCCAGTTTACAGCAAAATTCCTTCCTCTATCTCTGTCTCTGGCCGCAACACTGATCGTGACTCAGCCCATCGGTGAAGCCCTCTCGTACATAAACAAACATGGCTTCCTCTCCTCCCCCCCCCCCCCCCCCCCCACCCTTTGGGAACAAAGTGCTTTCAGCCGCAGACTGGTGGGTAAAGCAATATACTGCGCTTGGTGCGTAAATGTAATTCACACAGCACTGCTGGTTTGGCGCGCAAAGGTTTAAACACAGCACTACCCGCTTGGCTCGTGGGGATTTAAACAAAGAGCCATCACCGCAGCGCTATGGGTTCTAAATATAGCACTAACGGCCACAGCGCTATGAGCTTTAAACATAGTGCTATGGCCACAGCGCTATGGGTCACATACAGGGCAAAATTATTATATAACACAGGGTACTTTGCAGGAAGGGTCAAGGGATGGTATTTGATTGGAGGGGTGAAGATGCCAGTTTGAAGGTGAAGGGAACTGGTCCTGCGTTTGTCCTCTGGATGTCACCAGTGGTTTCATCAGCACTAAAGACTGAAACACTCATAATGCTGACCAGAGGAAGACTTTAGCAATGTCCAGGGACGTTGATGCAGGTTTAAAGACCTGAAAAGTCGATTACACGTTTGCCTCCGCAGATGCTGCCTGGCCCACTGAGTTCCTCCAGCAGCTTGTTTTTGCACCTGTAGAGATTATTTAGGAAAATGAGCAATGTTTCCCTGTCCATGGGAGAAACTGTTGCAGATGCTGGAGTGCAGAAATAGATTTTTGGGAAATTCACAGCAGGTCACACAACACCACCAGAGGATAGTACAGTTTACATTGGAGTGAATATTCATTGGAACTGGAAAGAGGCACAGACTAAAAGCCCTGTCCCACTTACCGAGTTTGCCCTGATTCAAACTCGGAGAATTAAGGTAATGGCCACTCGTAAGTACTCGGGGCTCTCGTGGACATTTTTCAACATGTTGAAAAATCTTCACAGTCTTCCCGAGCTTACCGCGTTTCCCGAGTACCTGCCGTTAGCATTATGAGCCATTAAGAGCTCCAACGTACCCACTACGTTAATTCTACGTGCTTACCATGAGTTGGATTTTTTTTTTAACTCGGGAGAGCTCTTGAATTACCTCGTACAGTGGGACAGGGCTATGAATATGTTGTTGATCATAGACAATGTTTGGAGGAGGCCAGGAGAGAGGGAGAGTGACCCTTGGGCATTTGTTTAATGTAAATTTTTCCCAGCGTATTTGCTTTAGCTATCTTTACAACATTGTTCCATTGTAGAAATTAAATGGAAACAATAGCACGCTTCAGAAGCTGAACTGGTGTCATAAAACCAAGATAGATCAAGACAGATTGTTGATAGATAGGTAATTTGCATCAGTTTCTGTGTAGCACACTTCTGAGCAAAGATCCTATAGCAGAGCAAGATAGATCTCTCCTGCTAAATGCAATGGGCTGACGAGTAGTACGCAATGGAGCGGAACATGGGCCTTTTTTTCATCCATTTCCGTAACCCGACCCGGCCCGACCCGACCCGACTCACAGTGTAATCAATGTTGCGGGGGAACAGTTTATGTTAATAAATTAAAATTATGAAAATGAGAAGATTTTTACCAAATAACTTTTATTTTTACGAGGATGTTTCCGTAACCGGCTACCGTCCCCACATTAGTATCCTATGAGATCTTTGGTGCGGAGACGGAAGCCGGTTACGGAAATGGGGCCAAAAATTACCCATGAATCTGCCCATGACCCTACTATGTTTTTTTCGTTCAATGATCAATCTTGCTTGCCATAGGATCTTTGCTTCTGACAGCAGTTGTATTGTTTTTTCTCTCTTAAACCCAAGTTGTTCAGTTTAGATTTTTAGTTGAGAGATACAGCGCGGAAACAAGCCCTTTGGCTCACCAGGTCCGCGTCGAACAGCAATCCCCGCACATTAACACTATCTTACATACACTGGGGACAATTTTTACATTTACACCAAGCCAATTAACCTACATACCTGTACGTCTTTGGAGTATGGGATGAAACCGAAGATCTTGAAGGAAACCCACACAGGTCATGGGGACGATCTACAAACTCCGTACAGACAGTACCCTTAGTCGGAATCGAACTCGGATCTCCGGCGCTGCATTCGCTATGAGGCAGTAACTCTACCGCTGCGCCTACCGTGCCGCTCATTTCCATCTAGTGACATGAGCATTGCTGAGAGATGTGCACTTGCAAAGTTTTGAGATATTATTGTGTCTTTCTTTATATTCTCTGAGGACATTTGTTAAAGGGACATGAATTAATTGAAAGTTTAGTGTCAAACACAGTTTGGAGCTTCATTATAGTCATAGAGTGATATATCATGGAAACAGGCCCTTTGGCCCAACGCCCACATCGGCCAACATGTCTCAGCTACACTAGTCCCACCTGCTCGCATTTGGCCTATATCCCTCCAAACGTGTCCTATCCATGTACCTGTCTAACTGTTTCTTAAAGGTAAATACTCCATGCCTCAACTGCCTCCTCTGGCAGCTTGTTCCATTCCCCCACCAGCTTTGTGTGAAAAGGTTTCCCCTCAGATTGCTATTAAATATTTCCACCTTAAATCTATGTCCTCTTGTCCTCAATGCACCTACTCTGGGCAAGAGACTCTGTGTATCTACCCAAACTATTATTCTCATCATTTCTACACCTCTATAAGATCACCCCTCATCCTCCTGCGCTCCAAGGAATAAAGTCCCAGCCTGCTCAACCTCTCCCCTTAGCTCAGACCCCATAGTGCGATTCAGCAGCTCAGTGAGACACACTGAGAGTGAAGTGGAAACTCACAGGAACATTTGAACCCTGCATCACTGTCTTCACAAAAAGAAAAAGAAAATGGCAGCTCCAACACAACAGGCTGATCGAGCAGACCTTTCTAATGTCTACTCCAATCAGTCTGAAGAACAGTCCCAACCAAAAATATCATTGGTCCATTTCCCTCCAAAGATGCAGCCTGAATCCTTGAGTTCCTCCAGCACTTTGTGTTTTACTCAAGAGACATTTTGTATGCTGCATTCATCCCCTGTTCCCACAGACCTAACTATGCTCCTGACATACTTTATGAATCTAGGATTTAGCAGCAGAATGCAGTTGGATTGAAGTTGTTCAAATGGTCAACTTGTATCAACAGCAAATATGATTAGACAGCTTCCCCTGAAACAACAATGAACTGTCCTCTTTCTCCTCAGTTACATTTTACCCCACATATTCAATCTGAATACTCCGGCAGCAAAGGGGGCTCAGGGCATGACTTGAAGGAGAGGAGATCATTGAGGTGAACAGGTTTAACACTTGTGTGGGATGATCAAGGGGGTAAATTGTGGGAGGTGAGTTGCATGGCCCATTGTCTGGTGGCAGCACTGCTTGGAGTTACAGGGGTCAGACTGGCCAGGCGATGTTGACAATGTCCACCACCGCTGCTCCGCTGGCCTCTGTCAGCTGCAGGTTGTGTCTGATTCATGCACTTGGCCAGGCAACTCCGAGGGTGCGGGAGGTGGGACCCCAACCCGAATTTGTACTCCAGCCAGAATTGGGGAGAAATTGCCCACCACTCAGTTGAGCTGATTTATAAACAGACATCAGTTGTTTTCTGACAGATGTGCCAAGGAATTTTTGGTCCAGTTCAACTTCTGCAGCCCACCCATCTCTCCCTGCAACTATTCCACTAATTCCCCATGTATCCTCTCCACAACCTTTATGTCTCTCCCAGGTGCGGTGTCCGGGACCCGACACATCAGGTGCGGCCGAAGGACAAGAGTTCATTTTGTTCAGTGTGCTGCTAAGCAATGCACACTAGGTTGGTCTATTACCTAAACCAAATTGCTGTGCTGAGGTACGTGCAGAGATGCTTCCTAACCCTCTGGGTTCCTCCCGCACTTTGTGTCTATATTTAGTTCATTTTGCAAATTCTGTGCCCCTTCTCCTCAGCGCAGCACTGAGTGCAGAGGTGGGGAGGAAGCAACAGTGGGACAGGAAGGCTGCGAGAAACTGGACTCACACAGAACCAAACACACAGCTCATGATGCAGTTCTCTTTATTATTGGCTGAGAAGTTAAGTGAGTACAGTCACCACAGACAGTGAGAGCGGCTACAAAGAAATCAAAGCATTGGATCCACTGCTGGAAAGGATGAATGGACCATTCTGGTGTCTTCTAATCGCAGTGCAGTTTATAGGAACAAACAAAACCATGTTTTGCATCACAGGGCAAATCATTCCAAGATCCATCATCTAGAAGCAGGAAAAGAGAAAAGCTTTTACCTGTTAGTCTGCAAGCAAATGGAGCAGATACTGGAAATCTGACATAAATGCTTGAAATACACAATAGGTCAGGTAGCATTTGTGCAGAGGAAACAGAACGCTCATTGATTGAAATATTTTTCTTTGTTCCTCTCTTCACAGATGCTGCCTGACCTGCTTAGTGTTACCAGCATTTTCTGTTTTCTATCTGGTCTAAATGTTTCATCTATTTGAGTCAGAGTCTGTGAGCCATTAATGTTCCCTGACTGTTGAACGGAGAGTTTACCTCGTAAATAAAGGGAGTCACTTGCTGTGGAGGTGCCAGTTGCAGTCAGAGTGTGTGTTGCTGAAACCTGAAGCCCCCAATATTCACGGGGGTTTGGACTGTCCCAGACTGAAGTGTCTGGGCTCACCCTGGGCTGGAACTGCCTGTGTGGGCTGGACAACACGCCTGTGCCGTCGTAGATAAACCCAGCCCTCCCCATTCCATGGACCTCACACAATGGGAGCAGAGTCTGGAATCTCTGGAGCTGGAACTTCTGCAACCGATGTCATATCTAAATCTGGGGATTTTACATCAGTGCACATTCTGATATCTGTAGCGTTACACGCAGTATTTGTAGAATTAGGGTGTTCCCTTGCACGTGGAGCACAGAAACAGACCACTCGGCCCATGGATCCGTGCTACTTTTGCTGCTCCACACCAGCCTCCCCCCTCCCTTCATCTGACCCCATTAACACATCCATCTGTTCCTTTCTCCATCTAATCTGTGCTCTCTGCCACGATTACGTTCTCCTGATCTCCACCTGCCCACCACGCCCATGTCTAGAAGATTTTCCCTCTTCTCTCTTTGATTTATCAGTGTTATTTTACATTTATGATCGGTAAATCTGGTTCCACACTCGAGGAAACATCTCTCGACATCCCCATCTGTGTTTGATTAATTTTTAAAAGAATCTTTGGACATTCCTTTCACTTTCCTGTCTGTTTAGTTATTTATTTATGTGCCGTGTCACACTACCTTTCTCTAACTCCAGTACTATAGTTTAGTTTAGTTTAGAGATACAGTGCAGAGGGACTTCCGGTGGCGCTATGGAGCGTTAAACCATAGCACCAGCCAGCTCCGCAAAAATTTTTCAAAAAACGGGGATTTAAACGGATTTAAAAGAACTTACCGATCGACTGCTTTCACTGTCTGCCGCCTCAACATCGACGGTACCGGCTGACGTCATCAGCCCTGCGACAAATAATGACGGCACGGAGCCCTACCGAGAAAACGAAGGGTCGAAAAACCCGGGCGAGACCGGGAGAAGGCCTGGGAGAAGCCTCGGACTCCAGTAGGGCCAGCTCCTTGGAAGACGTCTCCAGGAAAGCAGACACAGGAGGTGAGGACTTGAAAACTTTTATTTCTCACCAGATGGCTGATTTCAAACGTGAGTTCAAGGCAGAAATGAAAGATATAAAGAAAGAAATGAAAGAAATAAAAGGGAGATATAAAGGAAGAAATCTCTCAAATTAATAATCAGATGGACTTGATGAAAAATCAATGGTGTGAATTTCAAAAAGATACAAAGACACAAATTGATAATAAGTTCAAGAAAGAATCAGAAATATTGAAGAATGAAATCATTGATATGATTAATAATCTGGAACGCAAGATGGAGGGTAAACTTGAAAATGTTAAAAAAGACTTTAAACATAAGATTGACCCTATTGCAAATGTGGTCGAACAACAAGTTGATGGCATTAAAAACCTTGAAAAGATAGCGGAGGCTAGTACTGTGTCTACAGCAAAGCTGATAACAGAACAAGAACGTCTACTGGAGTTGTTATCCAAAGTAACAGATAAATGCACGCAGCTGGAAGGCTATCAAAGAAGGCAGAACTTGAGGATTGCAGGGATTCCTGAAGGTCTAGAGAAACACGAAGACACTCGAGAATTCACTGCTAAATTACTGCAAGCTGTTTTATCTTTGGATGATATGCCTGTTTTAGCTCGTGCACATCGAGTCGGCAGAAGACAGACCAGTACAAACGCCCCCCCAAGACAAATCATCGTCAAGTTACAATATGATTTTCACCCTCGAGGATATTATGCGAAGAGCCTCGAGAACAAAGAATCTGACGTTTCAAGGACAAAGAATCAGTATCTATCGAGACTATCCCCCAGAGGTTGCCAGAAAACGAAAAGCGTTTAACGAAGCCAAAAACCTTATGAGGGGTGTAGAAAACTTGAGATACGGTCTGAATTACCCAGCCATCCTAAGAGTTACTTATAACAGCGTGGAACACTTTTTCAAGACTCCAACAGAAGCAATGGAATTTGCAAAGCAGTTTGATACTTGAAAACCATCTACAAGCAAATATACTGCCTTTTACTATTTTTAAAGACCTAGTACGGTCTCTTAACATTTTATGAAACTTTATACGACAATATGGAATTAGAAGAAATCAGAAGGAATGGACAATGTCGTATGGAACGAAATGTTTTCCCGGATTGGAAGAAGCTCACCGAACATTGACAATTACTCATAATATACAACTAACACAAACAAATAACACACATACTAAAATTATAACGCGGTTTTATTATTACTATGACTGTTATTAACCAAGACTGTGCACTATTGCTAATTAATACTACTAATAATTAATATCTTATGTCTTGTTACATTTGGAGATATCCTCCCCTTAATGTATTTCTCCCTCTTTTAATAATGACTTCTATTTTTTGTATTTTAAAAAAAATTCTTTAACTGTGGCTTTATAATTAGATTTTTTTTAAACTAATCTTAGATATATATACTTTTATGATGATTAATATCACTCTTTTCATTTCTTTAATACTATATTCCCGTTAAAATATTATCATGGAATAATAATTCCTTAAAATTAGGAGCTGGCTAAATTAATAACATCAATGCCGGAAGCCTTTAGATTAATAGCCAATATAGCTTGGCTTTCACAAACTACAAATATTTTATTTGTAGTTTTTCTATTCTTTATACACCTTACTAAGCTTTTTACTCACTTTTCATTATTTTTTTATGTTTACTATATCTTTCAGTTTGAATGGAGCTATATACTGGAACAATGGAGATACATTCGTGAAGCACATAAAAGAGATCTAAAATTCATCTATTCGGTGTTCGGGTGTAAGGTTAAGTCTACTGCGCGGGACCCTTGGACCCTATTCTAGATTCCCACAAAACCTAAAAATGCAGGATTTAAAAAGAAATATGGGGAACGAGGGATTAACCTTTTGCAGTTGGAACGTTAAAGGTATCAATGAACCAATAAAAAGAGGAAAAATATTGACACACTTAAAGGCAATGAAAGCTGATGTAATTTATATTCAAGAAACTCACCTAAAGAAAGACGCTGAAAATAGGCTGAAAGCTAAATGGATAGATAAAAATATATCACTCTTCCTTTACGCATAAATCAAGAGGCGTAGCAATATTATTTCGTAAAGGTACTTTATTTAAGCATATATCTACTATATCTGATAAAGATGGCAGATACATTATTGTAATAGGAGAAATAAATAGGGAAAAAATGATTTTTGTTAACATCTATGGACCAAATTTTGATAGTCCTTTATTCTTTAAGAAAGTACTTAATAATTATTCCAGAATTAACACATTACAATTTGATAATTGGAGGAGATTTTAATTGTACATTAGACCCTTATTTAGATAGATCTTCAAAAACAAAGGAAAACTAAATCGCATTCTAGTGATTTATTAAACGCATACATTCAAACGACTAACATTAAAGATGTTTGGAGAACAGAAAATCCTACTGGTCGAGAATATTCCTTCTACTCGCCAGTACATAAAACCTATTCAAGAATAGATTACTTCCTAGTAGATGCAAAGCTTATTTCACTTACTTACGAATCCAAATATCATAATATTATAATTTCAGATCACGCACCATTAACATTTAAAATTAAAATAAATGGTAAAACAGGAAATCTAGGACAATGGAAACTTAATCCACAAATTTTAAAAAATAAAACAACTCAGGAATACATCATAACTCAGATTAAGATGTTTTTTGAAATAAATGATCAACCAGAAATATCTCGCTCTTTATTATGGGAAACATTTAAAGCATATCTTCGAGGAATTATGATTTCTTCACAAGCATTCCATAATAAGAAGATTCGGAAGGAACAACATGACTTAGAAAGGGAGATTAAACAATTAGATATACAGAATGCAACAAAATCAGATATAATAATACATAATAAAATTGTAGCATTGAAGTAAAATTAAATAAAATATATACTGATCAAGTTTTAAAATACTACCAACATACTAAACAATTGTTGTTTGAATTTGGAGACAAACCACAAAAACTATTGGCTCGACAATTAAGGAAAATTGAAGCGGAAAAAATTATACATAGGATTAAATCACAAAACGGTGAATTATTAATACAACCCAAGGATATTAATGAAAGATTTATGCAATATTAGAAAAATTTGTATACTGGTAACACAACAGTAAATAAAACAGAAATAGATGCCTTTTTAAATGTATGTAACTTAAAAAAAATTAGATTTACAAAATAGAGAATTTTTAAATGCCGATATTTCAATAAAAGAAATCCAAGAATCTATTAAATCTTTAAAAAATGGTAAAACTCCAGGACCAGATGGTATAGGCTCGGAATTTTATAAAATTTTTCATGCCCAAATGGTCCCATATTTAAAATCATTATATGAACAGATATATACACAAGAGAAATTACCAGACACATTGAACGAATCTATTATAACACTTATACCCAAAATAAATAAAGATTTGGATGACCCAGGATCGTATAGAGCAATTGCTTTATTAAATACGGATCAAAAAATTTTTAACAAAAATTCTTGCACAAAGACTAAGCAAAATTGTTAACGAATTAATTCATCCTGATCAAACAGGATTTATACCTAAAAGATATTCTTCATATAATTTAAAAACGGTTATTTAATATCATATATTCGAAAAGAAGTGATAAAAAAGACTTAGTAGTCATCTCGTTGGATGCAGAAAAGCTTTTGACCAGGTGGAATGGCCTTATCTATTTTCGGTGATGGAAGCCTTTAAGCTTGGTGATAAGTTTACTACTTGGATTAAATTATTATATGCAAATCCAACAGCTAGAATAATAACAAATCATATGTTATCAACTAAGTTTAGTTTATCTCGAGGTTGTAGACAAAGGCTGTCCTTTATCACCATTACTGTTTGCGTTAGCAATCGAACCTCTTGCTCAAAGGGTAAGATTACATCCAGAAATATATGGATACGATACTAAAGATACTAAGAATAAAATCTCGTTATATGCGGACGATATATTACTTTATATTACTAAACCGGAAAATAAGTATCTGTAATTTGTTTAAAACTAATAACGGAATTTGGTTTAATTTCAGGATACAGTATCAATTGGAATAAAAGTGAACTTATGCAATAACCATGAATAATTTACAGATATTACAACAATTTCCTTTTAAGATAACAAATGAAAATATTAAATATCTTGGTATTTTTGTTACAAAAAGATTTGACTCTTTATTTAAATCTAATTTCCCGTTATTATTGAATAAATTAAATAAAAATATCTTATATTGGAAAAGCTTACCTATCTCAATGTTAGGTAAAATAAACGCAATAAAAATGATTTTCCTCCCACAATTATTTATATTTATTTCAATCAATCCGATATATCTCTCTAAAAATTTCTTTAAAAAAGTAGATTCAATAGTCACTAACTTTATTTGGGATTATAAAAATCATAGAATAAATAAAAAACATTTATGTAAAGCTAAAATAAACGGGGGCTTAGCTTTACCAAATTTTATGTTTTATCATTGGGCAGTTAACATTAGAAATATGAATTTTGGTTAGGAGAAATAGATAATAAACCAAATTGGTTAAAAATGGAAAGAGAAGACTGTTTTCCATTTGAAATTAGCTCTATAATATTTGCTAATACTAATGTACCTAAGAAAATTTATAGTGAAAATTTGATAATAGAAAGTGGAATACGTATTTGGAAACAAATAAAGAAAACACTAAAACTAAAATTTATACCGCTAGCTCTTACAATTGCCAACAACTTTACGTTTTAAACCGTCAATGATGGATAAAGCTTTTATACAATGGAAAAATAAAGGAATTTTAAATATAGGGGATCTTTATAAGGATAATTTCTTTTCTTTCATTTCAAGAATTACAACAAACTTACGGGCTTCATAATAATGAATATTTCAGATATTTACAAATCAGAAACTATATCTCTGCAAATACACAAGAACTTAGAAATAGAAAGAGTGAAATTTTAGATGAAATGCTTGAATAAACATCCAAATACAGAAAAAATGATATCATACATTTACAATATTTTGTTGGAAAGTGATATCCCATCATCGGAAATATATAGACAGCGCTGGAAAATGAACTAAGTCAAATAATAAGTCCAGAAATATGGGAAGAAAGCCTACAACATATACATTACTGCTCTTTAAATGCTAAACATGCACTTATACAGTTTAAAATCTTACATAGATTACATTATTCTAAATCTAAACTACATAATATATTCCAAAACTATCACCTATATGTGATAAATGTCAAATCATGGAAGCAACTCTGTCACACTCATTTACTAATTGTACGAAGATTTTAGAATATTGGAATGAAATATTCAAAATAATCTCGAAAGTTATTAATATTTACTATGATTTATGACCCAAAGTTAATCATACTTGGAATACCGGAAACGGAACAAATAATTACAAGGAATCATAGAACTTTTATCGACTATTCTTTAATAATTGGGAAAAAATTAATATTAAAATTTTGGAAAGGCCCTGTATCCCCAACAATTAAAATGTGGAATACAGAAATGACGGAGACACTTCACTTGGAGAGATTGAGACATGTCCTTATGGACAGGGTTAGATCTCTTCAAGGAGATATGGTCTCCCTATATTAAATATCTACAGGGTCACAATGGTTCGGCGCAGGGACTTGACTGAGGCCTGAATATCTGAATGGATGAAGAAATACACATAACAAATCATGAATGTATCTCCAAGATTGGATTATTTAGTAATACTTCAATCTCCATCAAACTTTTCACATTTTCTTTTCTATTTTCTATTCTTTTTTCTCTATCTTTCTATCTTTAATTAAGGAAAAAAATTATAGAAACATATTATATAAATTTTTAATACGTACACACTTATTTCTGTTTCGTATGAAAAGATTATAGATGTCTTAAACTTGTAATTATATAAAACTATGTATTTTCAATTATACAATAATTATGAAATATAAAATTAACAATAATACAAACATTATTAATATTTTGATAACATTATGAATATCAAAAAAACTTTGTTTAAGATTGGGTACTACGTAGTTATATTAGCGGGGATTTCTATTTGGTAATTAGAAGAATATCTATGATTTGAGAAATCTAAGTGTATTACTTATTTTAGGAATATACTACATATACTCCCAATTATATAAAATAAATAACAATGAAATGTATAATGGATAATACTACAATTATCATAAATAGTATTAATCAATAATCAATATGTTATAATTTTATACATTATATAACTCTCAATGTCGTATAAGAGTGTACTTGGTATATATTGTTTCTACAATAAAAAAATTAAAAAAAAAAAAAAAAAAAAAGAGATACAGTGCAGAAACAGGCCCTTCGGCCCACTGGGTCTGTGCCGACCAGTGATCCCTGCACATTACACTATTCTACACCCACTAGGGACAATTTTTTACATTTACCTGTATGTCTTTGGAATGTGGGAGGAAACCGAAGATCTCGGAGAAAACCCATGCAGGTCACGGGGAGAACGTACAAACTCCATACAGTCAGCACCCAAAATCGGTATCGAAATCGGGTTTCAGGCGCTGCATTCGCTGTACTCCAATGTTACCCCATTGTACATTCCTCCTGCACAGTTACACTCGGTGTCTGTTCCCCTGAGTCCTGCATTACATCCCAAATATCCTCCAATTGCTGGCAGCTAGACAATCAGTCCAGTTATGCAGAGCAAAAGAGCCATGGGTCACTCCCTCTGTGTAACAGCTGGTCTGTTGAGGTAACCTCCTGTTCAATACTGTGTCTCAAATTAACTTCCAACAAAATAACATTTCTGTCAGTGTTGCACTTACGATGAATGTGCCCACAATCTTCGATGTCTTGATGATTGTCAGGTTGACCAGCAATCCAGTGTCGGTAACACTGTGAAGATCCATCGATCCATTTGAAATTGCCTTCCTGTGGGTATATATCAATGGCCATTGCTGTTGGAATGCTGAGTAAGCTGCCACTTAACAGTACAGGGAGGAGCTGTACCTGAGCCGGAGTGAGAGCAGAATACGAGTGGATGGGAATTTAAACTATGGACAGTCAGGGTGGGGGAATCTCATGGAAATAACAAAATCCTTGGGACATAAGTGACAGGATCTGAGAGTAAAGGTCAGCAAAGAGGAGTAATGGTAACTCAGAAAATGAGGGAAAAGATGAACATTGAACACAAATACAAAGTAGGATCTCCCAGAGAAGGACAGAGACCTTCATTGTTATCCATATGAGTTTGGACTTTCTCCCTGTGACATGCGGTTTACCAGTAAGTGCTTGGGTTTATGTGAGGGGAAGTAGGTTACAATGAAATCACTGAATGGATGGGATTGATGGGATAGTACTGGGAGCTGGCGTGGACTCGATAGGCTGAACGGACTTCTCTGGTGTTGGAAATTATGAAACTAAATTCTGGAACAGTCTGCCATTGCTATCCTGGCTTTGGCCAAGTATCTTCAAAGCTTTAATTGGATAAGTTCCATTACAAAAAAACACTGATAATTTAGTAGTAAGGATTGGCCTTAACTGTCTTCTTTTCATCTAAAGAGAACATGTGATTTATTTCAATTTCATATCCCCAAATCACTAAAATTCTCATTGTCAGATTCCTTCACAGCTGCTCTGCGACATCGCTCTGCACGCCAGCCTTGATCCATTTTCACATTTGGGAACAACAATAATTCCTTTTCAGGAGAAGGATTAACTGTAACCTGACTGCAGAGAGGATCGTGAAGAATGAAGGGAAATGTTGGCTGGTTTTGGTCACAGGACATGTGAACGTGTCATTGTTAACTGTACCTGGCATCTGTCGTTTAGGCCAATCCAAGCAAATGGTTTCTCTTTGCTCACTGCACCAATCACGTTGGTAATGAATGTGTTGTGATCGCTCGAGGTTACAGTAGCCAGATGTCCGAAATGTTGTTGCTGATAGCAGAAATTCTTTAAAATAGTTTAATATCAAAATATTTTATCTGGATTAATATGTTTTATTCTCACATGCCTCCAAATAAATAATCAGAACTGATATTGGAAATAGGCAACTTTGCATATTTGAATCAGAGTTCTTATTCTTTAATCTCTCTGATGACATCCCCAGCTCTGTGTTAACTCCCGGATGTGGAGTTTCCCCAAATCCCCAATATTTCACCCACTGGTCCGAGCGATAGAAACAGGAGCCCACGGCTGCAGTGAAATGCACCCTGGGACACAGGGACACATCGCAGGCAATTTAACGAGAGGCTGTGCTGTGAGTTCATGGGAATGAACCAGCAGAGAGCAATGTCCCCCAGGCCTCCCAGAATAACCACTGGTTTCAGGGACTTACCTCAGCATCTGACCATGTCATTTCTTGAGGGAAAAACCGGTAACAGGAACTTAAGGTACAATAATGAAACCAGTTTACAGCACACGGTCCATTGATCATGTTGCGTTTTTGAGGGTGATGCTGAGTCTCCTCTGATCCCAAGGAATCGGTTGTCTCTGTCAGTTAAAGAGATTTCAGATTTAAACCAATCACCGACCAAAGGGCCTTACTCAGCGAGTCCCGTTTGTCTGCATTTGGCCCGTATCCTCTGATCGTTTCCTATCCACGTACCTTTCGAAATGTCTTTGGAACATTGTAATTGTAATTGTACCTTCCTGTACCACTTCCTCTGGCCCCCTCATTGTGAATAACATGCCCTCCAGTTTTTTTCTCCCCTTCACTGTGATATCTATGTTCTATCGAAGCACCTCATGAATTTATAAATCCCTCCCTTATATCTCAAGCCCACCAGACCTGGTAGCACAATTTCCTGGTGGAGTCTCACCAATACCTGGTACAGCTGTAACATGGATCCCAACTCCTTTAATCTTTGATGAGGGCAAAAGTGTAAAACACCTTCTTCTCCACCTTGTCCACCTGTACCACTACTTTCACAGAGCTATATCTTCATATCCCGATGACTCTCTGATCTTATGGGTGGAGCTGAGAAACAGCAATGGGCAAAATACATTGGTTGGATTTGTCTGTGATCACCCACCAGTGGTCTAGAGGTCTAGGTTACATATCAGGAAATTTGAGGTACATTTAGTAAGAGTAATAACATATTTATGAGAGATTCTTATCTTTATATAGATTGGGCAAAGCAAATTAACAATAAATATGTTGAGAATGTATTCACTGAGTGTATACCTGATGGCTTTCTAGATCAATCTGTTGAGGGACCAAGAAAGCTCCAGTGATGTGCAATGAGAAAGTGTTAATTAATAATGTTGTGCTTAATGGGCCTGTCAGGTAAAGTGATTATAATATAATTACATTTTTTGTTAAAATTCCCACTGATCTTGTTTAAATCAAGACCAATGCCTTACAACTAGGGTGAGCAAGTTACTAGGCTGTGTGGCACGGTCAGCTTTGGTAGGTCAGGTGATTGGGAAAATACATTCACATGTAAGACAGGAGAGATGCAATGGTTGGCAATTAAAGAATTATCCTGCTGTTCATAACAGATAGAGAGACATTTAAGATACATAAACTACAGAAGAAAGTGTGGTCCAACCATGGCCATTGTTTAAACAATTTCATTATTCCATTTCAGGACATATGACAATAAAACGCTCCTGACTCGTGACTCTGGAATGTCCATGCTATAGGGGGAGGGAAATGAAGATTAAACAGTTTAATTCCTGGGACGGGTATGGCCATTTGAGGAGACATTAAACAGACTGTAGTTATACTCTTATTATATCAGAATGTGGAGATAATCTAATTGAAATAACAAAATTATCCTTTCATACTTCAAGCAACTGCAATGCTTTTGCATTACAATGTGTGCCAGTCTAATTTTCAAATCACTCGTAACTCCAACCTTTCTTTGCCTCTGTCACTCCCCACCCCCAGGACTCACTCCCCCTGTACCATTGCCAGCACTCTGGCCATCCTCCCACAAGCCTCCATCCTCACCCTCACAGTGGGCAAGTACACTGCAACCGTTGCATTGGACCAGTGCATTCAGAACCTTCTCCTCTGCATCCCTGGATTCCTGACAGAGAGTCACATATCATTCTTCCTGCAACTCTGATTTCTTGTGAAGCGTCATCTTGGAGAAATATCTGTCTCTTGATGTGGAGGAGAGTCTCCAACTCACATTCCGACTCAGCAGCTCTGAGATGAGTATCCCAGACAAGAGACATTTCCTACCACATCCCCACCAGTCCCAGTGTCCACAAATTCCCATGTTCCACAATCCCAACGCTGTGCCTGTGCATTCATTCCTCACTCCGACCTAGAATCAATGAACCTTACCTGCCACATCACTGGCAAGCAGTGCGGTCAGCACCAAAACCAACACCAGCATCATGTTTCCTTCAGCAAATCTGAAACACAAGAAAACGATTCATCATTAGTGTCAAGTTTCACATTGAAGGTGGGCATATCCTGCTGCCATTCCCACCTCTCTCTCTCCCAGCTCTCTGTGTCGATGAGGTTTCCAATGCTGTTGCATCCTTATATACGTGTAGTTCTGGCATCTTGGAGGCTTTTGGAACCATTGGAATCAAACTCAATTGGCTGCAGCAATCTATGTAAAACTCCTGCTGACCAATCACTGACTGACAGATTAGAACAAGATGAACAGGAAGCCACAGAAATATATTGTGAGCTCCAAGTGTGACTGTAGAATGCGGCACTGTATCTGAACACTGAGAAATGGAAACTGTAAAAAGTATTTATGGCCCCATTATGTGTTTATGGTGTTAGGATCTAATGGATATTATCAACAGGAACATTTAAGATGTAACGTTCAGACAAATACTTCAACAAAAACATTATTGACCGAAAACACCTCACTAACTCCTCTACACACTCTGGTCTGTATCCTCTCCATTTCCCATCACGGTGGAAGGTCCCCATTGACTCGGGAAAGTTTGGAATCCATTTGTCAGGAACTGGTTACATTTTGTATGTTGCCCACTTTTTAACAAGGTGCTGGAGTGAAGTCTGCTCAGAAGGAGCATGGAAGGATGGGGAGATAATGGACTGCTTGATGCTTGTTGCATTTCCAGGCACAGCTGATGGAGATCCCTGTAGGAACGTGATGTGGGAAGGAATCAACAGAGTCTCCAGTGGGGTGGGACCGATGGGCCAAATGGCCCTTTCTTTCTCTGGATTTTCTCTTGTTCCCCAAACATTTTGTAACAACTTCCTGAACAAAACTGATTCCTCCTGCCCTCTAGTCTCCATCCTCTAGTCCGTGCTCCTGCTGCCTGGCAGAGAGCTCAGTAACTGGAATTCACGTAGCGATGCATAGCAGCATTTGTTACGTCATCATCTTAGCCAGCTGGGAGACACTCGCTGAGAAAAAGCACTTCATCACCGCACCTCTGATTCATTAGATGATCATTTCCGCACATTAAGATGTTTGTGAAGGTCCCAGATTTCCTCAACATCGTTCTCCTGCAGTGCCTGTGACCGCGGACACAGAAACAGTTTTGCATCCTTTAATTCACTGAATCCATTAAGCGGATGGTGCACACAATGGCCATGGTTTGCTTCTGGTTGGGAGATGGAATATTCAGTGTGGGGAGTGGGCTGCTACTGAACTGGGCTGCAATATCCTGAATGCATTCCAGAGTGTTGGACCTGCACTCATCCAGGGAAGCAGAGGGACCCCACAATGCTCCTGATCTCACAATTTGTAGATGACGCAAAGAGTTTGGCATCAAAGGTGAATCATTCGTGGAGATATCCCCAGTCTGTGACCTGCCCACAGAATCAATGTGGCAGTTCCAGTAGGTTTTCAGGATACTGCTGAAATGTTCTGTTTTGCCATTTCACGTGCAGAAACCCAACAATAACATTTAGGCTGAGCAAGACCTGCACAGACAGAGGTGCTTTCTAAAATCTGAAACATTAAAACAAATCCTTCCCTACCCCAAGCAACAAATCTCCAATGTCTCAATACAACAATACAGGTGGTGGCTGCGGCACTAGGTACGGCTCGAGAAGGTGTGTGGGCTGGTCTTGGTGTCGGCAGGCACAGCCAAGGATCGAGCGGAGGCCGGTGTCGTCAGGCACCGTGAAGTTTGGTAGGTCTGTCGCAATTACCGAAAACGGATATAAAGAGATCTGTAAAACTGAGGGTTTACTGTGTAGTGTTTTACCTGACTGGATAGCCGGCAACAAGAAAGCTTTAGACTGTATCTCAGTACATGTGACAATAATAAAAAAACTAAACAAATTGCTCCCATGGATATTTGTGACTGCAGGAAGCAGGGTGGAGAGAGGTGAATGAGTCTCCTCAGGAGATCTCATTCCCAATAATTGGTCCATCATTGAAGGGGAATCATCTCCAGCTACAACACTATCGCTCTCTGATATTTTATTAATTATGAGATTAAATTATACTTCTAACACAAATGTAATATTCTAATGCTTTGTTCAGGACATCCTCTCTGAATAGCTAATTTAGTCGGGACACTTGTTCTGAGAGTAATAGAGGCACACAACACAGAAACAGGCCCTTCAGCCCAACTAGTCCCTGCTGCTCAAAGTGCCCACCTGAGCAAATATGTTTGCCTCCATTTGGCCATCCCTGAGGGATATCTGAGGACTCTTTTCCGTTCAGGTATCTGTTCAAATATCTTTTAACTATTATAATTGTATTCACCTCTTCTACTTTCTCGGGCAACTCTTCCATATACCACCCATCCTCTGTGTGAAATTGCCTCCCAGATTCCTTTTAAATTCTTTCCCTTCTTGCCTTAAACGTATGACTTTTGGAACAGGTTATGGCATTTTAACTCTTGTAGTCAACACCCAAGTGATGAAGGCAAGCATGCCATCCATCTTCTTCACCACCCTAATGGAACAAAATGCAACACTGCACACTTGTTTGAGTTAATTTTCATCTGCCGTTACTCCACACACTTTCCCATCTGATCTAGATACTGTTCTATCCTGAGGCAACCTTCTAAACTGTCTACCACAAAACCAATCTTGGTGACATTCACTAAACTACTCATCGTGCCACCTGTACTCATCTAAATCGTTAATATCTATGACAATCAACTAATGACTCTGTACTGATCTCTGTGGCAGAGTCTTGCAGAGCAATGTGCAGATGGCACGAGAACTGCCAGGATAGAGTGGGTGAATGCTTGGGGTAATGATGGATCCGTCTCAGTGGGCTGATGTGTGTTTGTTTCTGCCGGGTTTCCAAAGTAATGTTGCCGTGTCACTCATCCAGAAAATTGGAGAGTATTCCGTCCCACTCCTGATCTTTATCCTGTCCAATATAAGCAGATACAAAAGAAGCATGATTGGCCCATGTAGTCCCTGAAACCTGCTCAGCATTCAATAAGATCATAGTTGATATTTATGTTCACCTTGGCATTATGTTCCTGCACTGGTCACTCATCATGTAACACTAAAGAGTCTGTAGCTCTCTGTTTCCAAACAAGCTGAGTTACTAAATATCCATGGGATGAAAATGGTAAAGATTCACTTCCTGGGTGAAGAAACCTCTCAGTGTTGTCCTGATTGGTGACTCCTCATTTTAAGACTGTGACTCCTGATTTTAAAGTCCCCAGGCAGGGGTAGAAAGACAGATTCACCTGTACCCTTACACGCACCATTAATGTATTGTTTTCATAATGAGATCAGATCCCTTTCCTCTAACCCAAAGGGTAATTGTCAAATCTGCTCAAATTACAAAACCGCCACCTCAGGAATCAATAGTGAACCTTCACTGTGTTCTCACGAACACAAGAATTTACTTCGAAGTCACGTGCGTGATTCCGTGAAGAAGCTGGCCAGTCCGCATGCGCGTCATTACGTCTGACGCATGGCGCAACGACGGGCTGACAGGCGTGTAGCTCCACCAGCGGTAAGTTATAAAAACCCTCAAGTAAGTGTTTAAAAACTTAGTTGAGGTCATTTTCTGCGCTCGGTAAGTCTTGTTACAGGAGCAAGTTCGAACCATAGAGAAATTGATTAAGGGGAGGTCGAGGCGGGCCACTGGGAGAGCAGCTATGGAAGACCACGGGAGTGCAGGTAGCGGGCGGCCGCCAATCTCGCCTTCAGAGTCACTGCGGCACGGTCAATGGCTTCCAACTTGGTGCCGATTGAAAGCACCTTGGGTACTCCGGTGGGACGGAAAGCCACTAAGAAGTTGGTAAGGCCCGTTGACTCGGACGAGTCGGGCCAGGAGGGTTCCCCTCCCACAATGGATAGCGTCTTCGGACGTTTGTCCAGGATGGAGCTCCTGATGGAGAGGATGCTCCATCACGATATGATCCAGCAAGGGGAGGAATATATCCGCTGGTCTCCTCGGGGGCCCTTGGCAGCGGCACCTGTTGGGCTACATAATGTCTTCCTCTCGGAAGAGGAGAGCATTCGGGGTCAGTTTTGTTCTGACTCCAAGATTGGAGGTATAGCCGGTGAGCATACCTCAAGGCAAGAAGGGCGCAAACCAGGGGTGCCAAGCATGGTATCTAAATTTGCTATCCCGACCAGAACTGGGGAACCGCTGGATGAAGTCCTGGCCATGACTACAAATTACATGGCCTCACGCCAGCTGCAAGACCTCACAATGGAAGAAACTTCAAAAAAATACGAAACCCCACCAATTGTGCCTCGATCAAAGTGCCAACTGTGAACCATGCTATCTGGGGTCACATGGGTGTTGGTATCAGAGCCCAGGAAGTGAAGCTCCAGAAGATACTAAGGCTGCTCGCTTCAGGCATTACAGCTTTCGCTAGATCGGTGGATGGGGGGCCCCCGTCTGAGGTGCAGCAGGATGCTCTGGCCCTAATGTGCAATGCACATTTTGAAATAAACTGTCTCAGAAAGAGCGCCATCCATCCTACTCTGAACCCCAAGTTTGCGGCACTGTGCAAATCAAGCAATGTGCAACCAATGAAGACCTATCAAAACGGGTCAGAGAGCTGGTAAATGAGGCGAAAATGGTCGGCCTCATAAAAGCCCCGCCGACTAGCAAAATTCCACTTCGGCGGCAGTACCCCTACAAACGGTTCGCTGAAGCTGGTTCAGGCCATGGACCAAGCCGGCCCTTGCCAAACATGCGCAATTGTCACACTCCAACATTCCTCCCCTCCAAAACACAGGGGCAGAAATTTCCACCGGCAACCATGGAGGTTGGTGGATCTGGTTCTTTTCAGAACATATCATGTATGGATCAGTTACAAGTTGGTGGGAGATTGCACTTGTTTTTCAATGAATGATGTTGGATAACATCAGATTTGTTTATAATGCACAGTATACAAGGGTTCCGAATAGAATTCCTTTTCAATTTGCGTCCACCTACACAACATACACCAAGCTGGACATTGTTTTTTCACAACAAGAGTCTATGGATGTACTAGCTGAAATTGAAACGTTATCTAAAAAAGGGGTAATTGAGAAGTTGTTTCATCAATCTCACCAATTTGTGTCTAATATATTTCCTAGACAAAAGAAGGATGGTGGGTGTCGAACCATTCTTCATGCAATTCGACTTAACTCCTATGTGCAGTATAAACATTTCAAAATGGAAACATTTGTTACTGCTAAACAAGTGGTCTCCAAAGGATGTTATATGGCATGTATAGACCTTAAAGATGCATACTATTCATTACCCATTCATTACAATCACCGGAGATATTTGAAGTTTAGCAGGATGAGGCAACTATGGCAGTTTAAAGCATTGCCTAATGGGTTAACTTCGGCTCCTAGATTATTTACCAAGTTGTTAAAATCGGTGTTGAGCCTACTCAGAATCATATTGTAATGGCCTATTTGGATGATCATAGGCAAGACTCAGAAATCAGCTGAATTATCTGTTTCAGCTAACAAACTCATGTTTAAGAGGTTGGGATTTCTCATCCATCCAGTTAAATCCAAATTGATACCATCTAGAGTTATTGATTATTTGGGATTCACCATTAATTCAACTCACATGTCTGTGACTGCCTAGGGGCAAGAGATCAGAGTTAATAGAAGCTTGTAACAATCTTGTTGATGAGCAACAACCTTCTATTCGGCAGGTGGCTAGTATAATTGGGAAATTAGTGGCTGATTTTCCAGCTGCACAGTTTGGGCCTTTACATTATTAAAATTTACAACGTGCAAAGGAGCAGGCACTCAAAAGACATGCAGGTCACTTCAATAGACCCATGCAGCTACCAGCTGAAGCCATTGCTGAGTTATAGTGGTGCATAGCGAATATTTGGCATTGCTCCAGTAAAATTCTGATTGATAAACCTTCAGTTATTTTACAAACTGATGTTAGTGCTCTAGGATGGGGCGCTACTGATACCATCTCTAGCTGTGGTGGCAGATGGAATATGCATGAGGCATTAATTCTTCAGTCACATGTTATTAACTGTTTAGAGTTGTTGGGAGCACTCTATGGCTTAAAGGCGTATTGTACTAGTATGCATGACTTGCATGTTCAGCTGCAGTAGCATATGTTAATCACATGGGTGGAATCAAGTCGGTATCATGTGATAAATTGGATAAACCTATTTGGCACTGGTGTATTACAAGAAACTTCTGGATGTCAGCTATCTACTTACCAGGTAGATTTAATATGGTGGAGGACACCAGGTCACGAAAATTCAATGACAACACAGAATGGATGTTCAATCATGCAATATTTAATGTCGTTCGGTATGGCTTACCAGATATTGATTTGTTTGCATCCAGACTAGATCACCTGCTTCCAAAGTATGTTTCATGGGAATCAAACCAAGGGGTAGTAGCCATAGATGCATTCTCGCTACACTTTTTAGATGCATTTCCCCCATTTTGCCTCATCAGTCGGTGCTTGCTTAAGATCGAGCAGGAATCCGCCTCAGGCGTTTTGGTAGCTCCCGACTGGCCTACACAGCTATGGTTCCCACTCATTCTGAGACTAATAACACAGCCTTTTATGGCTGTCTCCAAATGCAGTAACCTGCTGGTTCACCGTTTGACTGGAGAGAACCATCCACTGCATGACCGTATTAATCTATTGATTTGCAGATTCTGAGGAGACCGTTCCTGGGGCTCGGACTATCAGGTCGTACGGTGGATGTGATTATTGCGGCCTGGAGGGATAGTACTAAAAAACATATCATATCGCACGGCAAGCATACCGGATGTGTTGGAATTTCTTTCTACACTATATTTTGATGAGCGACTGAGCTATAGTGCCATCAACAGTGCCAGGAGTGCCTTATCATCCTACCAGTGGCAGGGATCGGGACAACACATTGTTGGGTCTCACCCTTTAATATCCCTGTTCATGAAGGATATTTTTAACTGTAATCCCCCCAGGCCCAGGTACACGGAGATTTGGGATGTGAGCGTGGTTCTCACGCTGCTTCGCCAATGGACTCCAGTTACATTCCTGTCTTTGCCCAGACTCACTCTCAAAGTGGTGGTGCTGGTTTCAGCGCAACGCGTCCAGACATTGCAGAAGCTGCGACTGGAGAGCATGGTATCATCTGTAAATAACATAAATTTTTATGCTTATGATTTACTTACGCAGAGCAGGTCAAGGACGTCAGGGCTTAAACTTATTTTTCTGGCATACCCCATAGATCTTCGCTTATGTGTAGTTGCGCACTTGCAGCAGTAAGTCAAGGTCACCAAGAGCCTCAGAGGCTCCGAATTAATGATATTCATCAGTCACAAAAAGCCTCATAAGAAGGTGTTGGTACAGACCATTTCAAGGTGGCTGAAACAGGTTCTGGCTTGTGCCGGAGTGGAACCTGACGTTTTTAAATCTCACTCCACCAGGGCGGCATCAACGTCAGCAGCGAGGGCACTGGACGTCCCTCTCGACCAAATACTCGCGGCAGCAGGATGGTGAAATGAACTGACATTTCAAAGGTTCTATAATAACCTCTTGCCACACCAGGGGTATTTGCCCACTCCATTTTAAATTCTGTTTTATAGCTTCCCCCTGGGAGAGATGGGTCGTTATTGTTTTTCTTTTTTGCCAATTAAAGCATCAACATGTTTAAGTTTGTATCATGTTTGAATGCATTATTTATTATTTACTCATCCTGGGTCAACTGAGGCAGTGTGTCGCATGGACTCGTATCCACGGCATGAAATCACAGAGCTTTGAAATCTTCACAGAATCACTCACGTGACTCCAAAGTAAAATAGTAAGATTAAACGAGAACTTACCAGTTTAAAGTTTGATCTTTATTTTATGAGGAGTTACGATGAGCGATTACGTGCCCTCCGCTCCCAACGCTCGTATCATAAAGGTATTCTGGTAGATCTAGTCTTCTCTAATCTTACTATGTCACTTCAACTACTGTTATCTGTGATTTCACACAGCTGCTTTAAAGATTGTCGCGCATACGGACTGGTGGGCTTCTTCACGTAATCGCTCATCGTAACTCTTCATAAAAGAACCTGTTTCCCCAAACCACTATAATTGTTCCATCACACATTCAGCCAAATCCTTTGAAAGTAATTTTTTACTCCCACCAGCCTTTTTTACTCCCACCAGCCTTTTTTACTCCCACCAGCCTTTCAGTCCATGAGTTTCAGATCATGACATCTTCCTGAACAAAACTGATTCCTCCTGTCCCATCTGCCCCATTTGCTAGTGATCTCAGATCTCCATCCTCTAGTCTGTGCTCCTGCTGTGGTCAGAGAGCTCAGTAACTGGAATTCACAGAGCGATGTGATGCAGCATTTGTTACCTCATCACCTCAGCCAGCTGGGAGACACTCGCTGATGAAAATCACCTCATCAACACACCTCTGATTCATTAAACAATAATTTCCATGCATTGAGAAGTTCATGAAGGACCCAGAATTCCACCTTGTTTTCCTGTAGTGTCTGTGACCAGTCTCTGTGAACAGCTTCTCATCATTTACTCCACGGAATCCATTTTTCGGATGGCACACACAATAGCCATGGTTTACCTGTGGTGGAGAGAGGAAATCTTCAGGGTGGGGAGTGGGCTGCCACTAAACTGGCCTGCAATATCCTGAATGCATTCCAGAGCGCTGGACCTGCACTCATCCAGGAAAGCAGAGCGATTCTACAATGCTCCTGATCTCACAACTTGTAGATGATGGGAAGAGTTTACCATGTGATAGGTTAATCACTTGCTGAGTTATAACCAGCCACGGATCTGACCTCACAAATGCAGGATTCATTAACAGTTGAGCACCAGAATAGTCCTTTCAACCGAAAACATCCATGCACAACATGATCCCAATATCTACAAATCTCCTCCATCTCCACAAGGTATATATCCTTCCTTTCACTGTATATCGATCTGCCTATCTGAAAGCCTCTGATATCCCACTATTGTATCTGCCTCCACCACCCCTGGTAGAGGATTTCAGGCACCCACCACTCTACATAAATGACTGCCTCACAAATCTGATTTACATTATGCCTTGCTCACTTTAATGCTATGCCCTCTGGTTTTTAACATTCAACCCTGGGAAAATGGTCTGGATGAACTGCTTCATTTGTGAAGAGTTGTGAATGAAACTGAACATTGTGCCATCATCAGGGAACGTCCCCACCTCTGACTTACTGATGGATGGAACGTCATTGATGAATCATCTGATGATGGTTGTATCTGGGACACTACCCTAACGAACTCCTGCAGTGATGTCCTGGGGCTGGGATGTTGAACCACAGCCATCCTATTTTGTATGGGGAATGAATCCAACCATTGACGTATTCTCTCCTTGACGATCCTTGTCTCAGAATGACCAGGTCCCCTCGATGCTACGCTCAGTCAAATGCTCCTTGTTTTCAAGGAGCCTCACTCTGGTCTCACCTTCGGAATGCAGCTCTTAGCTCTGTGTTTGGACCAAGGCTGTGATGTGGTTCAGAGCCGAGTGATCTTGGTGAAACCCACACTGAGTGTGGGCAAGTCGATTATTGGAGGGGAAGTGACTCTTGCCCGCACTGTGGACAACTCCTGATGATTGGGAGCAGCCTTATTGTCTGGTCAATGGCTGGACTGGATTTGTGCAGCTTTATTGTGAGGTCCTGGTGAAGACTTTGGGGAGGAAGGGAAGTGTGGAAACAGATTGGTTGGAAGGAAGGTCAAGGAATGGCTGTTGATTGGAGGGGTGAAGATGCCAGTCTGAAGATGAAGGGAACTTGTCCTGTGTTTGTCCTCTGGATGTCACCAGTAGTTTTATCAGCACTAAATACAGAAGCACTCACACTACTGACCAGAGGAAGGCTTTAGCCATGTCCTGGAGCGCTGATGCAGGTGTGAAACCCAAAACATCGATCTACCTTTGCTTCCACAGATGATGCCTGAACTGCTGAGTTTTTCCAGCAGCTTTTTATTTGGTCCTGGATAGTTTGTTTAGAAAAAACAAGTAAGATTATTCCTTCAGTGGAAGGAAAATATTGCAGACCCTGGAATAACAGAATTAAAAGTTTGGAAATACACAGCAGGCCACACAACATCACCAGGGGGAGATTGTGCATAATGTTGGTGGGAGGACAGAAAAGAGGGAGAATGACCCATGGAATTGGCAGTGACTGAAATTAGTTTAATGTAAATTTTCCAAGTGTATTGGTTTTAGTACCTTTACAACACTTTTCCATTGCAGAAAACAATCGCACTTTTCAGAACATTAACTGGTTTAATAAAGAGGGCTCATAGATTGTTGAAGGAGAGGTGATTTGCATTTCATGTTCAGTGTAACTCAATTTGGGAGCAGGTGTGTTGTTTTTTGTCTCTAATATCTGAACTGTGTTGACTTCCATCTTGTGCTATGAGCAAGGCTGATAAAATTGGGATTTGCAGCCAAATGATAGTGCAACTTTTGAGATTATATTATGTCTTTGTTCATAACCTCTGAGGACAGTTACTAAAGGGCCAATCATTTGGGTGAGTCACACAAAGGTCAGAGCAGCGATGACCAGCAGGTTCCATCCAAAGGAGCTTCACTGAAGAGTTGGGTTTTTACAATATTTCGACAGCTTCATTTACTGAGACACCCCCTGAATATAATAGTGGGCAGCACAGTCCACACACTGCCAGAGACCTGCATTTTATCCTGACCTCAGCTGCAGTTTGTGTGGAGTTTTGACATTCTCCTTGTGATCACGTGCGTTTCCTCTGCCTTCACAAGTTTCCTCGCACACCCCAAAGATGTGCGGGTTTGTAGGGTAATTGGCCTCTGCAAAAACTGCTTCTCATTTGCAGGCAATGGATGAGACCATTTGATAACATAGAACAAGTGTAAATGGATGATTGATAATCAGCATAGTCAGTGGGCCAATGGTCCTGTTTCCAGACTGTATGTCTAAAATCTAAAACTAAATCTAAATCTAACAGTGACATTCTGTGTATTCTGACACATGTGCGGACGGGACGTCGAAGGACGAAAAGCCGAAGCGAAGAAGTGGAAGCCAAGATACCGAACAGAAACAATGCTGAAAATCCAAATAACCCAACGGACACGATGCCGAAAAGCCAAATAACTGAAAGGGCATGACACCTAAAAGCCAAATAACTGAATGGTCGCGATGCCAAAAAGCCAAATAACCAAACGGACAGGACGCCTAAAAGCCAAACAACACAAATGGCATGAAGCCTAGAAGCCAAATAACCAAACGATGCCAAAAAGGCAAATAAGTGAACAGACACGACGCCTAAAAGTCAAATAACTGAAAGGGCACGATGCCGAAAGGATACAAACTCGAACGGACTCTACACTGAAAGGACAATGTGCAGAACGAACATGACGTTGAAAAGCCGCCGAACGGACATGACGTCTCTGGGGATGGGATTTGTCCGAGACCTTGTCAGCGATTTCTCCAGACCCCCGCGTCCATCACATCACTGGCCGGGGGAGACAGGATGGTGGGGCGCATTTTTAATTTTCCTTCGCTGCTTTTGGACTTTCCTGAATATAATGTAAAACCCCATGTGATTGGATCGCAGCAGCTTGGAGTCACTGCCAAAGGTCATAGAGTGGATTATATTTGTAAGCGTTGATCTACAACGGTGTTTGGGGTTAAGAGGCTAGAATCTCTCTCTCTCTCTCGTTCTCTCTCTCTCGTTCTCTCTCTCTCTCGTTCTCTCTCTCTTGCTCTCTCTCTCTCAAAAAGACACAAAAAGCTGGAGTAACTCAGCGGGAAAGGCAGCATCTCTGGATAGAAGGAATGGGTGACGTTTCGGGTAGAGACCCTTCTTCAGCCCATCACAAGTACTCTCACCGATGAGAGTTCAGTTCAATCTGAAGAAGGGTCGCGACCCAAAACCCAAAAATATATGAATAAATAAATAAAGTCACACTCCTCCACACTCACCAATGAGAAAAGTTCTTTTTTCGGCGGGTTCCCCGTAAAGAACGAGCAATTTTATTGGCTTAAGCCCATCGCACACTATCTAAAATAGTAATGTAGACAACAATGCTGGAGAAACTCAGCTGGCGAGGCAGCATCTATGTCTGAGTTTGACCCTTCTTCAGACTCAAGCATTTCACCAGCATTGTCGTCTACCGCTCTATAGATGCTGCCTCACCCGCATTCACATTCCCGTGCAGATGGTATGAGAGGTGAGATGCGGCGGTGGTCCCAGCACTGACACCCCTCCCATCCCCCAGAGACACCGCTCACACCTCCCTCACCTGCGGCAGCTCTGTAGCCGTCGGCCGCTCTGTCCACACTGCATGGAGTTGCCAGGAGCGAACTGGGTGAGTGGGGGCGTCAGTGCCATCTCCGGAGCCGCGGGGATGAATCACGGACTATAGCTCCGATGCCCGACCCCCGGGTCTCTGTCCCTCACCTTCCCCGGACCCCCGGGTCACTGACCCTCACCTCCCCCGGACCCCAGCTGGACACAGAGCATCTAGGCCGGCCCGCATTCCCGGGGAGGGGGGGAGAGAGGGAAATGCTCCCTGGACATCGCCAAGTCTCCACTCAATCCAGGTGTTGTCGCCGCTTCACTGACACACACTCTCACGCACAACCTATCACACAGAACCTAACACACACTCTCACACACAACCTAACGCACACCCTTACACACACACACACACACAAGGTTTAAAGGGATATGGGCCAAATTTTGATAAATGGGACTAGTTTAGATGGGGCAACTTGGTCTGCATGGACAAGTTGGGATGAAGGGCCTGTTTCCATGCTGTAAGACTGTGACACACTGTAGAAAGGGTGCAATTGCTCTGGAGAGGATCCAGGGGCGATTTATGAACATATTAGCGGGGATGGAATTTTTCTTTGACTTTGAAGAAAGATTTGATAACTGGGATTGTGTTCTCTGTAGCAACGGAGGTGAAGCAAATACTTAGTTGAGGTGAATAATAACATGAGAATAGGACCTGTTTCGCTTAAAGAAGAATGTAAGAAGGAACTGCATATGGTGGTTTAAACTGAAGATAGACACTAAAAGCTGGAATAACTCAGCAGGGCATGCTGCATCTCTGGAGAGAAAGAATAGGTGATGTTTCGGGTCGAGACCTTCAGACTGAAGAGGTTGAAAACCAGACATAAAACACAATGACTGGAGATGTGTGTTATCCAACTAAGGGCAGAAATTATAATCATGTGTTCATTTTTATTGACATGACACCATAATAAATATTTTACAGAAAAAATAATTTAATGGGGGGGCACGGTGGTGCAGCGTAGAGTTGCTGCCTTACAGCACCACAGACCCAGATTGGATCCTGACCACAGGTGCTGTCTGTACAGTATTTGTACATTCTCCTTATGACCACATGGTTTTCTCTGGATATTCCGGTTTCTCCCACATTAGATTAGATTAGAAACATAGAAAATAGGTGCAGGAGGAGGCCATTTGGCCCTTCGAGCCAGCACCGCCAGCACAGATTAGATTTTATTACTTGTCATTCGAACCTCAGAGAGGCTCAAACGAAACTCCGTTTCTACAGCCATACAAACAAAACAATTCCTACAAAACATACAAACAATTCAATTTACACAAACATCCATCACAGTGAATCTCCTCCTCACTGTGATGGAAGGCAAAGTCTTTTCTCTCCCCCGCATTATTTCTCTCCCGATGTCGAAGCCCCAGGCAGGCGATGTACGGCCATTGAGGCCGCACCTGGCGATGGACGGCCCCGCTCTAGGCCCAAACGTCACAAAGTTGGAGCTCCCGGCGGGCGCTGAAATGTCCCGTGGCCATTAAAGCCGTGCCGGGCGATGTACGTCCCCGCTCCGGGTCGTTCCAACCCCGCGACACGGGCGGGTGAAGTTGTGTTGCGGGTGCTCCGGAAAGCAGTCTCCCACCCGGACCCGCGAGCTCCCGATATCCCGACAATCCACGGGCAGTAATCTGCAGCTGGAGCTGGAGCTGGAGTTCCGGAGTAGGGCTGCAGCTGGAGCTGGAGCTGGAGCTCGGGAGTCGGGCCGCAGCAACGAGCCACCACCGCTCACCACACTCCTAGGCCGGCCAGCCCCACGATGGTAAGTCCGCAGCTCCGCAGGCTCCATGACTGGAGCCCCCAGGTCTCCCAGTCGGAGGCCGCTCCACGGTATTAGGCGCCAACGACAACGGAGACCCGACAGGGAAAAAGTCGGGTCTCCCGTGCAGGGAAGAGATTTTAAAAGTTTTCCCCTCCATCCCCCCACCCCCCACATATACACAGTTAGAAACAGTAGAAAAAAAACATGAACAACTACATTTATCTAGACAAAAAAAAAAGCCAGACCGGCTGTAGGGGCCGCTGCAACGTGAGTCGCGCCGCCGCACTTTCACATCCGAAAAAAGTGCAGGTTTGTAGGTTAATAGTAAGATTAAACGAGAACTTACCTGTTCGAAGTTTGATCTTTATTTTATGAGGAGTTACGATGAGGGATTACGTGAAGAAGCCCCGCCTGGCGCATGATCGGCATACTTCAAAGCAGTGGTGTGAAAAACACAGAACCAATAGCCGAAGTAAGATAGTAAGGCTCACAAAGATTAGAACTACCAGATGATCATTTACTTTATGAGGGTTGGGAGCGGAGGGCACGTAATCCCTCATCGTAACTCCTCATAAAATAAAGATCAAACTTCGAACAGGTAAGTTCTCGTTTAATCTTACTATTTTACTTCGGAGTCACGTGAGTGACTACGTGAAGATTTTGAAGCTCTGTGTTTTTCATTCCATACGACACTCTGTTTCAGTCAACACAGTAGTGAGTAAATAATATATATTTAAAACATTGCTTCAGTTTATGTAATAAGTCTTTTAATGATAAAAGAACAAAATAATAACCCCTCTATCCTTGGGGAAGATTTACAACAAAAGATATAAATCGATAATTTAAATCGATAATATAAATCGATAATATAAACCAAATCAAACAATCAAAGAGAACCCAACATTGCGTGTCCAAACCTTCACACCGTGAGAACAGGTTTATCGTAGAACTTTGAAAAAGTTTCTTCTTTACACCATCCTGTGGCCTCTAAAATTTGTTCGAGTGGCACGTCCTGTGCCTTCGCCGTGGACGTAGCTGCCGTCCTGGTGGAGTGAGATTTAAACACATGAGTGTCTACTCCTGCTAAATCCAAAACCTGTTTTAACCATCTAGAAATGGTTTGAACTGAAACGTTTTTATGCGTTTTTTGGTGCGTAATCAGTAATGCTGTCTCACCACCTCGGATATTCTTGGTTACTTCAATATATTGAGTCAAATGCTTAACCACACACAATGTTTGATCGACAGGGTATGCTTTAAACAATACCTTGGTTCCAGTTCTTCCTGGTCTGCTTTGTTTGATTAGATCATAAACATAAAAAGCAATGTTATCTGCAGCCAAATGCATACAATCTAAACGTAACATTTGCAATGTTTGTACTCTCTGTGCTGACCCTAATGCCATAAGCATTACTACTTTAAATGTTAACTTCTGAAAAGACAGTGACGTAATTGGAGCCCATTGCCTAAGCAAAGTAAGAACTATGCTGACATCCCAAATTTCTGTATATCTGGGTTTGGGAGGATTTCTATTAAAAATTCATTTCATAAACCGGGCTATTAATGAATGAGACCCAATAGATTCATGGTCAGAAATTTGTCCTAAATAGGACGATAAAGCACAAGAGCACTATTAATGGCACTATAGCTTAGGTGCTGATCAAAATGCAACCCAGCAAGGAACTTCAATACATCTGATATGTTCGCAGTATGATAAGATATCTTTGACTGTCTACAAAAGACTTCCTATTTCGTTATATGCGACATATATTGTTTTTTATTGCTATTTCTCCACGCTGCAGTTATAACATCCATGGTCCTAGCTGACAGTCCAAGCCCTTGTAATGGTCTGGTCAGAACCTGCAGATTAACAAATTCATATGATCATGCAATGGATGAATTTCTTTTGTTACTGGTTGTACCAACAAATTACTGCAGCTAGGAATCGTCATAAATGGTTCAGTTATCATTCTAAGCATCAATGGGAACCATGACTGTGTAGGCCAGTTTGGAACCACCAAAACGCCCGTGCCAGAATCTTGCTCTATTTTCATGAGACATTGCCTAATCAGGCAGAATGGGGGAAAAGCGTAAAAGAACATATTCCCCCAATGTAGCGAGAATGCATCCACCGCTACTGCTCCTGGGTCGGGTTCCCAAGAGACATATTTGGGCAATTGGTGATTTAATCTAGATGCAAACAGATCAATGTCCGGTAATCCATACCGACTGACAATATTTTTGAAAACTTGTGGATTTAACATCCATTCTGTATTGTCTTTAAATTTTCATGATCTGTTGTCTGCCACAATATTGTCTCTCCCTGAAAGCCAAATATTCTTAGAAATACACCAATGCCACATCTGGTTAACCAGATAATCACATGATAATGATCTTACTCCACCCATGTGATTGATATATGCCACAGCTGTGGTATTTTCTACTTGTAATTGGACATGCAAATCCTTCATTGTAGAACAATAAGCTTTCAATCCATAAAATGCTCCCAATAACTCCAAATAATTTATAACATATGTTTGGAGAAATAACTCCTCTTGGATAGTCCATCTGCCACCACAGCTGGTGTTATTGTCCGTAGCCCCCCATCCGAGAGCACTTGCATCAGTTTGCAAAACCACTGCTGGTTGCTGAACTAATATGTTTTTAGCAGCTTGTGGAACATTCTCAACCACCACTGTAATTCTGATAAAGCTTCCGTTGGTAATTGCATGGGCCTATCAAAATGGCCTGCACGCTCTTTTAGTGCTTGTGTTTTTGCCCTTTGACGGTTTTGATAATGCAGTGGACCAAACTCTACTGCAGGAAATGCTGCTACTAATTTACCAATAGCCTTAGCTACTTCTCGGATGGAGGGATAAGGTTTGTCAACAAGGCAACGACACACATTTGTAATATCGTCAACTTTGTCTTTTGGTAAAGTTACTGACATGGTAACTGAATTAATCACATACCCCAAATAGTCAATTGTTTGGGATGGCTGTAGCTTAGATTTTGTTGGATGGATCAGAAATCCTAGCCTATCAAACAGGCTTATAGTTGCTGAACTGATTTTTCAGCTGACTCCTGATTAGCATTGACAATTAAAATGTCATCAAGATAAGCCATGACAATGTGATTTTGTGCCCTTAGCAGTGCAAGTACTGGTTTCAACAATTTTGTGAACAGCCTAGGAGCTGAGCTTAACCCATTAGGTAATGCCTTATAATGCCACAGCTGATCCATCCAATTAAACTTCAAGTACCTGCGAAAATGACGATGAATTGGTACTGAATAATTCGCATCTTTGAAGTCTATAGTAGCCATGTAACATCCTGTTGATAACAACTAGCTTGCAGTGTTGAAGGTGTCCATTTTGAAATGCTTATATTGGACACATGTATTAAAGTGTGTGAGGTCCAGAATGACTCTACAACCCCCATCTTTCTTAGGTCTGGGGAAAATATTTGACACAAATTGTTGTGGATGATTAACCGTTTTTTCAATTACTCCTTTTTCAAATAAAATGTTTTACCTCTTCTTTTATCTGAGATTTTTCAGGTGCAGAAAACACCAAAAATACAATTAGGTTTATTCTGTACAGGTGGATCAATTCCTTCTACAAATTCTATTGTAGATCCTGACACAGTATCTAATATAAACTGATCAGATGTTATGCAGTACCATTCATCATAAAACAATTGTAATCTACCACCAATCGGAGGTTCATCAAAAGATTCCTCTGTGATAGAATAACGTTTTTGTACCTCTCCAAATGCACGTGATGGTCTCCTTTTTCCAACATATGGGTTAACATTAGGCTGTGCTGGATGATAATACCTTCTCACCATACTCCTACCTCTGCTTGTTCCAGCTCCAGAATCAAATCCCCTTCTCATTGAACCAGACCTTCTTTGGCCAAAAATGAAAGGTTTCATGAGGCTGATAGTCTTTGCCTCTTCATCAATATATTTAATTTGTTTAGGCAGGTTTTCTCCGAACAAATAACCTGGAGCTTGAACATTGCTTGATCTGCACAGACCTGCAAATCGAGGGTGCAGAAATGGGCCGAATGGCAATTTTTCTCATACTATTGAGCTCAAAATATGAGTTACAAAACAATGCCAACATGTCTTTTTGAATTTTGGTCATTATACATCCTTCCACTTGCTTCCCAAAAGCAGTGATGCCAGCCGAAATAAGTTTGAGAACACTTTGGAAAACTCTTTCGAATTTCCTGCACCCGCATAATTGAAGACATGGGTGCCCAAATAGCTGGATTCACCGTTGGCACCCTTAGTGAGGCACAATTCACAGGTGTTTTATATAATTCTGCCTCCTGAAGCTGGTGAGAAACCAATTATTGTTGGCCGCCAGGTTACCTTCCATGGCCTCACTGCTTCCTTCAGGTATAGCAACTTTGTGCCACATCAAGTACACCTGGATTAATATTCTTGTACTGTGGTGGGTACTCATGACCAAAATCACCACCTTCAGGGTCAGTCTCCTGCTGCCCTGGTACTCCTGAGACTTGCTCAAAGGAGACTACCTCCAGCCCAATCTGAGGCTCTGGAGGTTCATATTCCCACATTGGTAAGGCACCATATTCTTGATATGGAAATCCCTCTGGGCTTGCCTGGGATTATTCTGGGTTCTTAGACCCTTGGTTGATAATAATCTGGAGCATTTCTCCATTTAATCCATTCGCAGCCACATGACTTTCCTGTCTGGAGGACTTTCATTATCAGAATCATCTGAAACCACGGGCCTCTCAGACTTTCTTTTACTTTTCTCCCCACTGGAGATTCTTCCGTGGCTTCTGGTTGTGTAGCGACTAAAGGCTCACTAACGGCTAATTCAATGGCCACTGGTATCGGAACCGGCTCCGCAATAATCTGCCGTCCCGATCGCTGTGCTTCTACCCGGGATGCACGTTAACCCGCACCGATTTTTATGGAGTTTTCTCCATTTTACTTTCAAACTCCTCCTGGCTTTGCACGCCAGCGTCACTGAGTTTGAAAAATGCCCTGAAAGTAATTTAATCCACTTACCTGTGGGCCTGTTCCTTACCGCTGGTGGAGCTGTGCTCTGCAGCTCTTCCCATACCGACATGCGTCGACGTAATGCCGATCATGCGCCAGGCGGGACTTCTTCACGTAGTCACTCACGTGACTCCGAAGTAAAATTGGCTTCTGTAAATTGTCCGTGACGTGTAGGATACAACTGGTGTAAGGTAGATTGCTGGTCGGTGGGCTTGGTGGGCCGAAGGGCCTATTTCCATATATATGTTTTACATATATATCTTAATTTCATTGAACCATATACGGTTGAATATGTGGCATTATTTTCGTCTTGTTTCTAAAGTCAAAGGGTAAGGTTGATTGATTTCATTGTTCAGAACAGTGATGGAAGTCCAACTACTCTTGCCTTGTTTCTAGGTTTTTGTTTCTCTATATATATGCATAAGAGCATGAATTATAATCTGATTTCCATACATGAATATACTAAGGTCATTCATGTGCTGCACCTGTTGATCAGAGCCTGGCTCTACTGTAGAATGTAATTAAGCCTAACCATATACATACCTAATCCAATTTGAAGAATAAATGTTACATTCAAGTGTAAGTTAAAGGACTCGCAACAGTATGCACCAGATTGCACAATTTCGGCTGAAAAATGCAAAAGCTCCCTACCAAAAGCCGTGAAGAAGCCCCGCCAGTGCGCATGCATGTCATTACGTCAGACGCATAGCGCACCGACGGGCTGGAGAGCGCAGCTCCATCAGCTGTAGTTCAAACACCCGCAGGTAAGTGTTTTAAACTTTAGGTTAAACTTTAAATTAAACTTTAAGTTCCGTGAGGCCGGTTACAGGAACCAGCAGGAACATTTCCAAAATGGGAAAACTCATGAAAAGTAAGGCGAGGGATGCCGCCGTTAAAAGTAAAAGCCTACCCGCGGGACCGCGGTCAGAAAATCATCCAGGCCTGCCGACTCTGACGAGTCAGGCCAGAAAGACTCCCCTCCTACCAACAAAAGGTTTGGGGAAGTCTGGATAAGATAGAACACCTTCTAGAGAAAATGTTCAACCATGAGGTGTTCCAGCCAGTGTTTTATACCCCCAGGGTTCCCCAGCAGCTCTCAGCAGCAACCTCTACCAGAGGTCTGTATAGCAAAGAGCTATACCAGCAGGAAGAAACATATGCCTACAAGTCTGCATGGGGACCCATACCAGCAGCGCCATGTCAAGGGCTGCATGATACCTCCCTTAGGGAGAGCCAGGGCAGTATAATACTAACCCTGAAGTTGGATGTATAGCAGAGAAGCATACCCCAAAGCCAAGAGCTTAGCTCCCGGTGTGCCGGACGTAGCATGTAAATTTGCCATACCGGCACTAACTGATAAGGCAAAAATTTGGCCATTAACATTAATTACATGAGCTCTCACCAGTTTGAGGATTAACAATGGATGAAATATCCAAACGATATGAGACACCTGTAAATTGTGCATCACTCAGAGTGCCCACTGTGAACCAGTCCATCCGGGGGCAAATGGGTGCAACCATGCGATTGCATGAACCAAGGCTACAGAAAGCCTTAAAACTAATTGGATCAGGTATAGCGGCTTTTGGGCGGTCAGTCAAAGGGGCACCACTATCAAACTCACAGTGGACATGTTAGTCCTGCTGTGTAACGCCCACTTTGAGATCAAACTGCCTGACGAAAAACACCATCAAGCCAACTTGAATCTGAAATTTGCAGCACTGTGCAGATCATCCAACATAGCCACCAAACTTGTTGTTTGGTGAGGTTCTGGCAAAGTAAGTCAATAACTCAGAAGACGAGGCGCAGACTGTGCATGATGCCGCCTCGTCAACCATACACCTTCAGATGGGTCACAAATGCTGGTGAGGGGCAAGCTCACATTACTACGCCATCGGAATACACCAGTGCACATCCCCAGCAAAATTAGGAGGCAAAAGAATCCAACAACCATGGCGATACAAGCAGCTGGACTTGTCCAGGACATATCTTCTAGAGACCAGTCACCAGTAGGGCGTAGTTTGCAATTATTCTACAATGAATGGTACCGTATAACATCAGAGGCATTTATACTGGACAGTATTAGAGTTATCGAATTGAGTTATCGCAGATATTGAAAATTAGTTGGATGCGACAGAGGTGGCAGTTACAAACTTAAAGCATACGGTATTAGGGGTTCAGTATTGATGTGGATAGAGAACTGGCTGGCAAACAGGAAGCAAAGAGTAGGAGTAAACGGGTCCTTTTCACAATGGCAGGCAGTGACTAGTGGGGTACCGCAGGGCTCAGTGCTGGGACCCCAGCTATTTACAATATATATTAATGATCTGGATGAGGGAATTGAAGGCAATATCTCCAAGTTTGCGGATGACACTAAGCTGGGGGGCAGTGTTCGCTGTGAGGCGGATGCTAGGAGACTGCAAGGTGACTTGGATAGGCTGGGTGAGTGGGCAAATGTTTGGTAGATGCAGTATAATGTGGATAAATGTGAGGTTATCCACTTTGGTGGCAAAAACAGGAAAGCAGACTATTATTTAAATGGTGGCCGATTAGGAAAAGGGGAGATGCAGCGAGACCTGGGTGTCATGGTACACCAGTCATTGAAAGTAGGCATGCAGGTGCAGCAGGCAGTGAAAAAAGCGAATGGTATGTTAGCTTTCATAGCAAAAGGATTTGAGTACAGGAGCAGGGAGGTTCTACTTCAGTTGTACAGGGTCTTGGTGAGACCACACCTGGAGTATTGCGTACAGTTTTGGTCTCCAAATCCGAGGAAGGACATTATTGCCATAGAGGGAGTGCAGAGAAGGTTCACCAGACTGATTCCTGGGATGTCGGGACTGTCTTATGAGGAAAGACTGGATAGACTCGGTTTATACTCTCTGGAATTTAGGAGATTGAGAGGGGATCTTATAGAAACTTACAAAATTCTTAAGGGGTTGGACAGGCTAGATGCAGGAAGATTGTTCCCGGTGTTGGGGAAGTCCAGGACAAGGGGTCACAGCTTAAGGATAAGGGGGAAATCCTTTAAGACCGAGATGAGAAAGACTTTTTTCACACAGAGAGTGGTGAGTCTCTGGAACTCTCTGCCACAGAGGGTAGTTGAGGCCAGTTCATTGGCTATATTTAGGAGTGAGTTGGATGTGGCCCTTGTGGCTAAGGGGATCAGAGGGTATGGAGAGAAGGCAGGTACGGGATACTGAGTTGGATGATCAGCCATGATCATATTGAATGGCGGTGCAGGCTCGAAGGGCTGAATGGCCTACTCCTGCACCTAATTTCTATGTTTCTATGTTTCTATGAGTTAATTTTGAATTCCTCAAGCAAAAGAAGGATGTTGGATGTCGAGCCATTCTAAGACCTAGCCCGACTGAAACTCCTATGTCAAGTATAAACACTTTTAAATGGAAACTTTCAGTACTGCTCAGCAACTGCTTTCCAAAGGATGTTATATGGCAAGTAGAGATCTGAAACATGCATATTATTCAGTACCAGTTCATTACAATTATTGCAGATATTGAAAATTAGTTGGATGCGACAGAGGTGGCAGTTAAAACTTTGCCAAAATGGGTAAACATCAGCCTAGCTTGTTTACATAATTGTGGAAATCAGTATAGGGACTACTCTGGGCTCAGAATCACTTGTGGTGGCATACGTGCATGATGTTCTGATCATAGGCAACACTCAGGAGGCAGCTGAATTTCTGTTTCAATTACCAAACATATGTTCGAGAGGTTGGGCATTCATCCAATCAAATCCAAATTGATGTCATCTAAGAATCATTGACTATTGCGGTTCTTCATTGATTCAACCAACATATCAGTGACTCTACCTATGGCAAAAGGTTTAGAAATAGGCCTGCAGCAGTCTGGTAGAAGAACAGCAACCGTCCATCCAATGAGTGGCTAATGTTATTGGCAAATTAATAGCAGCGTTTCCTGGAGTGCAATCTGGGCCTCTACACTATCAGAATATGCAACGGGCTAAGGAACATGCACTCAACTACATGCAGGTCATTTCGATAGACCAGTGCAGTGGACAGCCCAAGCTATGACCAAGTTCAAAAGGTGGATAACGAATGTCTCACGTTGCTCTAGTAGCATTCTGAGCAAACAACCTTCAGCTGCTTTACAAACTGAGGTGAGTGTTTCATGACGGGGAGCCACTGATAACAAAATTCCGGCCACAACAAATAGAGTATGCAAGAGGCATTAATCATACAGATGCATGGGATAAAATATTTGGATTTGTTGGGGGCATTCTATGCCCAAAAAAGCGTACTGTTCAACAAATGCATGATTTACATGTTCAGCTCCAGATTGACAATACCACAGCAATTGCATGTATTAATGACACGGGTGGAATTAAGTCATTATCATGTGACAATCTGGCTAAACCCCATCTGGCACTGCTGTATAACTAGGAACATCTGGGTCTTAGCAATCTACCTACTTGGTAGAGATAACGTGGTGGCAGACACCAGGCCACGTAAATTTAAAGGCAACATAGAATGGATGTTGAATCCAAATTTTTTTAAAGATTGTCACCCAGTATGGATTGCCAGACATAGATCTGTTGCATCCAGATTAAATCACCAGCTACCTAACTACGTCTCGTAGGAACCGGATCCAGGGGCAGTAGCGGTGGTTGTATTCCCACTACATTGGGGAGGTATGCTCTTCTACGCTTCCCCATTCTGCCTTATCCGTCAACATCTCATCAAAATTGAGCAGGGCTCCACATCAGGCATTTGGTAGTCCCCGACTGGGCCACATAACCATGGTTACCATTGGTTCTGAGTCTAATGACACAGCCATTCATGGTTATCCCCAAATGCAGCAACCTGTTGCTTCACCCTGTGACAGGAAAGATCCATGATCGTGTTAATCTGTTGATTGCAGATTCTGACAAGACCTTTCCAGGGGCTCGGACTATCAAGGCGAACCATGGATGTGATAACTACGGCCTGGAGGGATAATACTAAATAACAATATGCATCACATATATAAAAATGGGAGATGCTCTGCTTACAGTCAAATATATATCACACTGCAGGCATATCTAATGTATTGGAGTTTCTTGTTACATTACACTTTGACGAGCAATGGAGTTATAATGCCATTAATAGTGCTGGGAGTGTATTGTCCTCCTATTTATGGCAGGGGTCGGGACAACATTCTGTCGGATTTCATCCATTGGTGTCCTGATTCATGAGAGATATTTAACAAGAACCCTCCTAGACCTAGATATACGTGAATCTGGGATATGAGCATAGTTCTCACACTGCTTCATCAACAGGCTCCGATTACATCTCTGTTTCCAAAATGCTAACACTTAAACTGGTCATGCTCATGGAGCTCGTTTCAGCGCAACGGGGTCAAGACATTGCAAAAGTTACGACTGGACAGCCTGCATTTTCTGTAAATAATATTACGATTTATATATATGATCTAATTACACAAAACAGGCCAGGGACGTCCAGGACAAAATGAGCTTTAGAGCATACCCTATTGACTGGGGACTATTTGTAGTTACGCACCTACGTCAATATTGAGGTCACCAAGAGTCTTAGAGGCTCCAAAACAACGATGCTCATCAGTCACAAAACCTCATAGAAAGGTTTCGGTGTAGACCATTTCGAGGTGGCTGAAGCAGGTTTGGATGCTGCTGGAGCAGACACTGATGTGTTTAAATCCCACTCCACCAGGGTGGTATCAACCGCAGTGAGGGTACTGGATGCACTTTTAGACCAAATCCTCAGGGCCACAGGATGGTCTAGTGAAGGGATTTTCAACGGTTTTATAACAAACCTATCCTCACGACGGAAGGATTTGGGCATATTATTTTGGGACCTGTTTGTAAATTCCCCCTAGGAGAAAGGGGTTGTTATTGCTTCTTTTGTTATTGAGACATCAATTTGTATAATTCAAACTATGTTCAATACATTATTTGTTTAAATAATGTGTCAACCGAAGCACTGTGTCGTATGGATCTATGGCATGAAATCACAGAGCTTTGAAATCTTCACGGAATCACTCACGTGACTCCGAAGTAAAATAGTAAGATTAAATGAGAACTTACCAGTTTGAAGTTTGATCTTTATTTTATGAGGGGTTTCGGTGAGTGAATACGTGCCCTCCGCTCCCGGCCCTCATAATCACAAAGATCATCTGGTAGTTCTAGTCTTCTGAGTCTTACTATATCACTTCGACTGTAGTTACTGTGATTTCACGCCGCTGCTTTGAAGATTGACGTGCATGCGCACTGGCGGGGCTTCTTCACGTAATCCCCCTCCGTAATTCCTCATAAAATAAAGATCAAACTTCAAACTGGTAAGTTCTAGTTTAATCTTACTATTCTCCTGCTCTTTCCCCAAACCACTAGAAATTGTTCCTTCACACCTTTAGCCAAATCCTTTGAAAGTTATTTCTGACTCTGCTTCCACCAGCCTTTCAATCCATGAGTTTCAGATCATGACAACTTCTTAAACAAAACTGATTTGTCCTGTCCCCTCTGCCCCATTTGCCAATCATCTCAGATACCTTCCTCTAGTCTGTGCTCCTGCTGCCTGGCAAAGAGCTCAGTAACTGGAAAACACGAAGCAATGTGATGCAGCATTGGTTACCTCATCGCCTCAGCCAGCTGGGAGACACTCGCTGAGGGAAATCACTTCATCACCTCCCTTTGATTCATTAAACAATCATTTCCATGCATTAAGAAGTTTGTGAAGGTCCCAGATTTCCACAACATTGTTCTCCTATAGTCTCTGTGACCAGTCTCTGTGAACGGCTTCTCATCATTTACTCCGCTGAATCCATTTTGCGAATGGCACACACAATAGCCATGTTTGCCTGTGATAGAGAGAAGGAATCTTAAGGGTGGGGAGTGGGCTGCCACTGAACTGGGCTGCAATATCCTGAATGCATTCCAGAGTGTTGGACCAGCACTCATCCAGGAAAGCAGAGGGATTCTACAATGCTTCTGATCTAAACATGTAGATGATGGGAAGAGTTTACCATGTGATAGGTTAATCACTTGCTGAGTTATAACCAGCCTCGGATCTGACCTCACAAATGCAGGATTATTTAACATAGAACAGAGACCAGTTGAGCACCAGAATAGTCCTTTCAACCCACAACTTCCATGTACAACATGATGCCAAGATATACAAATCTCCTCAATCTCCACAAGGTATATATCCTTCCTTTCACTGTAAATCGATCTGCCTATCTAAAAGCCTCTGATATCCTACTATTGTATCTGCCTCCACTACCCCTGGTAGAGGTTTTCAGGCACCCACCGCTCTACATAAATGACTGCCTCACAAATCTGATTTAAATTATGCCTTGCTCACTTTAATGCTATGCCCTCTGGTTTTTAACATTCAACCCTGGGAAAATGCTCCTTGATGATCCTTGTCTCAGAATGACCAAGTCCCCTCGATGCTGCACTCAGCCAAATGCTGCCTTGTTTTCAAGGAGCCTCACTCTGGCCTCACCTCCGGAATGCAGCTCTATGCTCTGTGTTTGGACCAAGGCTGTGATGTAGTTCAGAGCCGAGTGATCTTGGTGAAACCCACACTGAGCGTGGGCAAGTCGAGTATTGGAGGGGAAGTGACTCTTGCCCGCACTGTGGACAACTCCTGATGATTTGGAGCAGCCTGATTGTCTGGTCAATGGCTGGACTGGATTAGTCCAGCTTTATTGTGGGGTCCAATTTATGTGCCAATACCTGATGAAGACTTTGTAGAGGAAGGGAAGTGTGGAAACAGGTTGGTTGGAATGAAGGTCAAGGAATGGCTGTTGATTGGAAGGGTGAAGATACCAGTCTGAAGATGAAGGGAACTTGTCCTGTGTTTGTCCTCTGGATGTCACCAGTGATTTTATCAGCACTAAAGACAAAAGCACTCACACTGCTGACCAAAGGAAGGCTTTAGCCATGTCCTGGAGTGCTGATGTAGGTGTGAAACCCAAAACATCAACTCTACCCTTGCTTCCACAGAGGCTGCCTGAACTGCTGAGTTTTTCCAGCAGCTTTTTATTTGGTCCTGGATAGTTTGTTTAGAAAAAAACATAAGATTATTCCTTCACTGGAAGGAAAATATTGCAGATGCTGGAATTACAGAATTAAAAGTTTGGAAATACACAGCAGGCCACACAACATCACAAGGGGGAGATTGTGCATAATATTGGTTGGAGGACAGAAAAGAGGGAGAGTGACCCATGGAATTGGCAGTGACTGAAATTAGTTTAATGTAAATTTTCCAAGTGTATTTGTTTTAGTACCTTTACAACACTTTTCCATTGCAGAAAACAATCGCACTTTTCAGAGCATTAACTGGTTTAATAAAACAAGATGGATCTCAGATTGTTGAAGGAGAGGTGATTTGCATATCATGTTCAGTGTAACTTAATTTGGGATCAGGTGTGTTGCTTTTTGTCTCTAATATCTGAACTGTGTTGACTTCCATCTTGTGCTATGAGCAAGGCTGATAAAATTGGGATTTGCAGCCAAATGATAGTGCAACTTTTGAAATTATATTATGTCTTTGTTCATAACCTCTGAGGACAGTTAATAAAGGGCCAATCATTTGGGTGAGAGTTCAGAGTCACACAAAGGTCAGAGCAGCGATGACCAGCAGGTTTCATCCAAAGGTGCTTCACTGAAAAGCTGGGTTTTTACAATATTCCGATAACTTCATTTACTGACACCCCCTGAATATAATAGTGGGCAGCACAGTCCACACACTGCCAGAGACCTGCATTTTATCCTGACCTCAGCTGCAGTCTGTGTAGAGTTTTGACAGTCTCCCTGTGATCACGTGCGTTTCCTCTGCGTGCTCCCGTTTCCTCGCACACCCCAAAGATGTGCGGGTTTGTAGGGTAATAGGCCTCTGCAAAAACTGCTTCTCATTTGCAGGCAATGGATGAGACCATTTGATAACATAGACCAAGTGTAAATGGATGATTGATAATCGGCATAGTCAGTGGGCCAATGGTCCTGTTTCCTGACTGAATGTCTAAAATCTAAAACTTAATCTAAATCTAACAGTGACATCTCTGCTCTCTCTCTCTCTCTCTCTCTCTCTCTCTCTCTCTCTCTCTCTCTCTCTCTCTCTCTCTCTCTCTCTCTCTCTCTCTCTCTCTCTCTCTCTCTCTCTCTCTCTCTCTCTCTCTCTCTCTCTCTCTCTCTCTCTCTCTCTCTCTCTCTCTCTCTCTCTCTCTCTCTCTCTCTCTCTCTCTCTCTCCTCTCTCTCTCTCTCTCTCTCTCTCTCCTCTCTCTCTCTCTCTCTCTCTCTCTCTCTCTCTCTCTCTCTCTCTCTCTCTCTCTCTCTCTCTCTCTCTCTCTCTCTCTCTCTCTCTCTCTCTCTCCTCTCTCTCTCTCTCTCTCTCTCTCTCTCTCTCCCCCCCCCTCCCCAGGGGAGCTAACCTGAGATAACTCCCTCAGAGAGAGAGAGAGAGAGATTGTGTTTTCTTCTCAGCTCTGCGGTTGAGAAGGATTGAAGCAGCCTTTCAAGGAGAAGGAACAGAGGCAGAGGGGCTTCATAGTTTAACTTATCGTTGGGCTGTTGAAACTTTCCTCTGGTCTAGGATTCCTCTACTAGTGCGAAAATTCCTGAGTTTTCTCTACATCGTCGAGGGTGCGGTTGTCGTTGGCGGACTGCCAAGAGTGCCTGGAGATCGAGGGCACGAAGATTGCGGTGTCTTTGTCTTTTTTGCACCGTTTCTCTGCCCTAATTTCATTTTGCACAGTGCGGCTGCCTGGCTTAATGTGAAGAAGGTACTTTTGCTTCTGGCTCGACTGGGATAGAGCTTCCCAAAAGCTGCTCTTGGCTGTGGACGAACTTGGGGACTTTCCTGCTTCAGCTGGAGGTTTCTGCTTTCTGCTGCCTGTCTTTGACTGTGACTGTTTCTGGAACTTAACTTGGAGCTGAGCTGCTGGGGTGCCTGGAGCTGGTTTGTGCCTCTGTCAGGATGGCGATGGCTGGGGCGCGGCCGAAAGGACCGGACATACGCAGTAGCAACAGTGGCGGGTACGAGGCCATCTGAGCATGAACCTCATGTTGACTTGGATTGGGACGGGTTTGGTATCTCGGTTCAAACTGGGCCTATGATGTCAAGGGGAGACATTACAAAGGCCTTGAATGAACTTCTTGGGAGGGGAGCTATTGTCTCTTCCGAGCTCGAAAGAGGAAAGGTGGAGGTGATACTAAAGACCCGGGAGGGTGTGGCCCGAGCATTGGAGCTGGGGGTTTCAGTGAGGGGGGTCCACATACAGGTGGATCCGTGGGTATCCAGGGTGAGACCGGTTCTCCTGCGGAGTTGCCCCACATGTATTCCAGACGCATCACTTATTCCACACCTGTCTAAGTTTGGGGAGGTGCGGTCTAAGTGCTTTAGGCTCATGCACCCTGTGGGGGACCCAGAGGAAAAAGGGGTCTTCAGTTTCAAGAGGAGGGTGTTCATGAAGGTGGGTGAGGGGGATGGCGCTGAGGTGAGTTTCGAGGTGGAGTATAGGGGTCTCCCTAGAACCGTGCGTTGGAGTTGGGGAAAAGGCACGGTGTGTCATGCGTGCGGCGAATTTGGACATCTCCGGAGGGAGTGTCCTATTCGCGGGGTCACTGCGAGAAGTTCTAGCGCAGCGGCCCAGGGATGCGCTGCTGGCCCATCCGGCGTGGCTCGTCAAACCTCAGTGGCGCGGGGTGGTACTGCTGACCCGGCTAGGGCTGCCAGCTCTGCCTCGGTGATCCAGGGCGGCAGTGATAGCCCATCTGGGCCTGCAGGTTCCGCCTTGGGGACCCAGGGCAGCGATAGCCCCCGCCCCCCATGTCTTGAACTGTGGTGGTGGCTGAAGGCGGGGCACAGGGGGAGGGGGGGTGAGGAAGGGGGCAATTGGGAGAAGCAGAGGAAAGAGAAGAAGAAGGAGAGGGAAAGGCCGCCCGAGCGAGTCAAACGGGATCGGGTGCGCACCTGCCGAGTTCTGATACCACCCAAGGGGTGCCTGCCAGCTCCAGTGTGGTGCAGTTTGCACCTGTCGTGGTCCAGCAAGGAGCTGAGGTGGTTCAGACGGGGGCAGGGAAGCAAAAACGTGTGGGTGGTAAAGTGGCTGGGGATAGTGTGGAGGCCGAAGACACTTCTGTTATGGAGGTCACCGTACTGCCACATGCTAGCGGGACAAAAAGGAGGTTAGTGCCTGGCGAGGAAGAGCAAGGGCGTGGGTCCAAAGTGAGGGGGATGTCTTTCTCCAGACCTTCCACCACTGATGTGGTTGGTGGTCTTGAACAGGTGTCCTCCGGGTCGGAGGTTGGGCCTCTATCTCAGGGATCTTCCGCGAGTGTTATAAGACCATGTGATGCGGTTGACTCCTCTGGTGGTGTGTCCTCGGAGCGGGAGGATGCCCTTTCGTTTCAGGCGACCTCTGAGGGAGTTATCTCATCGGGTGTTGAGGTTAGCTCCCCTGGGTGTGTGTCCTCTGGGTCGGAGGAGGTCCCCTCGTTTCAGAGACCTACTGAGGGTGTTGGCACGCCAGATGATGGGGTTAGCTCCCCTGGTAGTGTGCCCCCTGAGACGGGGGATGAGCAGAGTCAGCCCGAAGGTGGAGGTTCAGGGGCATTGGTGTACCACTTATCGGTATCAGAGCCAATGGAGGTGCGGGGGGGTGTGCTGCCTCTCAGGCTGAGTCGGCAGGGGAGAGTTTAGAGGCAAGAGGAGATTCTCTGGGTGTTGCCTGTGGAGAGGGTACTCTGGGTGCTGTGGAGGTCGGGTCTGTTTCGGGTCGTGATCCTCCTTCAGTTTCCGAGGGTGCCAGTGCACCACAGACCCTGGGGGTGCCTCTTGTTTTTTCTTCCCCAGGCCCAGACGTGGAGGGTGATGGGAGAGTGCAGGAGCCCAGCCAGTCAGTGGGCTGCTTGTTGCGGTCAGGGGTGTCGGGACCCTTCCCTGGCATTGATCCTGGGGGTGGTGGCATGCCGGAGGAGGGGGAGAGTGATGGGGCCAGTTTGTGTAGCGGGATTAGTGAACTTTCCGAGAGTTCTGGTCTTTCAATTTTTGATAACGACCCTGGGAGCTGCACTGGCAAGCTTGTTGTTTCAGGTGCGAGTGGGTTGGCCGAGTGCCCAGACTCCAAGGCCGTGTATCATGCAACAGTTATCTGTGAGGTGCGAGAGTTCCTAGAAGCAAGTCATACTCTCAGAACAAAAATGGGTGCTGCAAAGAAACGGTGGGAGGATTGGCCAGCTTTGATTAAGACTCTCGAGGCTATCCTTGGCAACAAGGACAGCGATCTGCCTGACTCTGAGAAGAGACAGTTTGGGGACTTTTTGGAGTTCCTCAGAGAGAGAGTCTAGGCGGAGTGTGAGGATCTCAATTTAGTGTGCCTGCACATTCACAGTAGCTACATTAAATTTAAACGGGAGTAGAGAGAGTTTTCGCAGATTTCAGCTTTTATCAGTCCTTAGAGAAGGGAAATTTGTGGTGTGTTTTCTGCAAGAGACGCATACTGTTGTTAGTGATGAACCCACCTGGCGACTGGAGTGGGAAGGGGGGGTCTACATGAGCCATCTCAGCTCGAACTCGAGTGGGGTGGCCTTTCTGTTGGCCCCAAATTTTCTGCCAAATGTTTTAAAAGTGCAAGAAGTTGTGCCAGGACGTTTGCTCCATCTGGCCGTGAGCCTGGATGGCATGCCGTTGCATTTCATTAACGTGTATGCCCTTACCTCCGGCACGATGCAGGCCGGCCTACTTCAGGAGGTGACTGCTCTGTTGAGCACAATTGATAGGGGAGAGTGTGTCTTCCTTGGTGGGGATTTTAATTGCACACTTGAGGCGCGAGACCGTTCTGGTACTCAGTGTGCCCCTGCTGTAGCGAAGAAGCTGAGAGGGTTGATTGAATCCTTTGAGTTGGTTGATGCCTGGCGGAACCTCCACCCGGATTCCACTGCTTTTTCACGGAGGTCTGAGGGTGGTGGTTCCCGCATTGATCGAATATATATTTCACGAGCGTTTGTTTCCCGTGTCTCGGCGGCATCAATGCGGCTGGTGCCGTGCTCGGACCACTGTCTGGTGCGTGTGGATTTCAATCCAGCGCGCGCTCGGGCTGGGTCCGCGTACTGGCACTTTAACAACAGGCTGCTAGAGGATCGGTGTTTCCGGGAAGCATTCAGTCGGTTTTGGGGGAAGTGGAGAGAGAGGCAGAGGTGCTTCTCTTCCCTTAGGCAGTGGTGGGATGTGGGGAAAGCTCACATCCGTCTCTTTTGTAAGGATTATACGTGGGGGTCGACCGGAAAGCGGGACTCAGCGGTCGAGAGGCTTGAGAGGGAGATACTGGACGCAGAGTCTCGTCTGGGTCGGTTTGGTGAAGACTCCTGCGAATGGGGAGAGTTTCAGATGAAGAAGGAAGCTTTGAGGAGCCTGCTGCTTGAGCGGGTCCCGAGGCGCCTACGTGAGGTCGCGGGTCCAGATGCTGCGCGATCTGGACCGAGCTTCGCCTTTCTTTTTCTCTCTGGAGAAGGGGCGGGGAGCTCGCAAACAGCTCGTGGAGCTGCTCGCAGACGACGGGTCCTCTGTCACTGATCCAGAGAGGATAAGTGCCTTGGTCAGGTCCTTTTATGGGTCCCTGTTCACTGCGGATAGATTCAACAGGGAGGCTCAGCGAGATCTGTGGGAGGGTCTGCCGACTGTAGATAGGGGGGTGGCAGATCTTCTTGATGGCCCCTTATCTTTGGAGGAGTTGACTCGTGCCCTGCATCAGCTCAGGAGCGGTAAGTCCCCTGGGATGGATGGGCTGACGGTAGAGTTTGTTAGAGCGTTCTGGGATGTTCTTGGTGGAGATTACATGTTGGTTCTGGGGGAGAGCCTGGCGACCGGGGAGATGCCCCTCTCGTGGCGTAGGGCAGTTGTTGTCCTGCTGCCCAAGAAGGGTGAACTCCGCTTGTTGAAGAACTGGCGCCCGGTCTCTCTCCTATGCACAGAGTATAAAGTTTTTGCACGGGCAATGGCAAATCGCCTGGTCTCCGTGCTGTCTCAACTGATTCATCCTGACCAGTCCTATACAGTCCCTGGCAGGTCCATTCAGGATAACATCCACCTGGTAAGGGACCTGATTCATCTAGCCCAGGGCACTGGTCAGCCAGCTGCTTTTCTGTCTCTTGATCAGGAGAAGGCTTTTGATAGGGTGGAACATGAATACCTTTTCGGGACGTTGCAAGCGTTTGGGTTTGGGCCGCATTTCGTGGCCCGGGTCCGGCTTTTGTACACTGCAGTGGAGTGCCTTGTGAAGGTTAATGGTGCGTTGTTGTCTCCTTTTCATTTTGGGAGGGGGGTCCGTCAGGGGTGCCCCATGTCGGGTCAGTTATACTCGGTCTGTGTGGAGCCGTTCCTGTGTCTTCTTCGGAGGAGGTTGACAGGCCTGGCCCTACCTGGCCCGGGGGTGGAGGTGGTTCTTTCGGCGTATGCCGATGATGTACTCCTTATGCTCACTGATCCTGGTGACCTGCGGAGGATGCGTGACTGCCAGGAGATTTTCTCGGCTGCGTCTTCTGCTAGGATTAACTGGAGTAAGTGTTCTGGACTTTTAGTGGGTGAGTGGCAGGTAGACTCCCTGCCAGAGGAGATGGTAATGTTTGCGTGGAGTACCACGCACCTCCTCTATCTGGGGGTGTACCTGAGTCCCACTGAGGATGCTTGGCCGGCAAACTGGCGGGAGTTGGAGACGGAAGTGATCGCCCGGTTGGGGCGCTGGTCAGGCCTGCTTGGAGTTCTTTCCTTTCGTGGGAGGGTGCTGGTCATAAACCAGCTGGTAACCTCCATGTTATGGTACCGGCTGGCTACTCTTGTCCCGCCCTCTATCTTTGCAACTGCTTTACAGAAGAAGCTGGTAGATTTCTTTTGGGGAAGTAGGAAGCACTGGGTTTCCGTGGCGGTCCTGAGTCTCCCGTTAGAGGAGGGCGGCCAGTCCTTGGTATGTGTGCGTACCCAGGTGGCAGCTCTCTGCCTCAGGACTCTGCGGAGATACATGTACGAAGAGAACCCACCCAGATGGCACGCTCTGGCCACGTATTTTTTCCGTCGGGGTCGTTGTCTAAGGGGGGTCTCACGGCTCCCGGTGGCGGGTATCAGTCGACCCGCTTTAAGGGGCTTGCCTGTCTTCTACCGGGATGTGCTAAGAGTGAGGAATTTGGTTGTTTTCAGCCAGCGTGTTGTTCCAAGAGGGGAGGGGGTTGTCATGGCTGCGGGAGTGGCCGGTCCTCACCCTGTCATGGCGGGTGTCGAGGAGAGGCGAGTGCCTAGAGTGGTTCTGATAGAGCTTACCCCCGCTCCGTCAGATCTGCTCATCGGGCCTAATCCGCGATATTTCTCGGGTACCGGTTCCACACAATCTAAGCCGCCTTTCTGAGATGACCAGCTTGCCATTTCGTGATGCGAAGAGACGCACACTGTACAGGATGCTCCTGCACATTTTGCACCTCCTTACCTTCGTCTCCCGTCCCGATACACCATGGCGGACGGTGTTACCACCTGAAGGCGGGGGAGGTCCTCAGTGGGGGTCCTTCTATAAACGAGTTGTTCCCCTTTACATTGGGGACCTGGGGTGGAGAGTGTTGCACAGAGCGGTGGTTTGTAATAGACTTTTGAGTCGGTTCACGGGCTCGTCCGCAGCATGTAATTTCTGCGGCGAGCAAGAGACCGTGTTCCACGTGTATATGGAGTGTGAGAGGCTACTGCCCCTGTACCAATATCTGAAGGGGTTGTTCCACAAGTTCTGGATGCATTTTAGTCCCACGATTCTAGTGTTCGGACACAAGGCAGGGAGTGGGGAGAGCCGAGTGGGGGGGGGGGGAACTTCCCTGTCGGTTTGCTCCTGGGCCTGGCCAAGATGGCCATTCGCGGGTCCAGGCAGCGGGCGGTCGATGGTCAGGCTAGAGTCGGCTGCCTGCCCCTTTTCCGGGCCTACGTCCGTGCACGTGTGTCCCTGGAGCGGGAACATGCGGTGTCCACAGGGACTCTGGAGGCCTTCCGTGGGCGCTGGTCACCGCATGGGGTTCAGTGTATTGTGAACAATGATTGTATTGTTGTACTATAATGGTTGTATATAGTGCCATTTTTGATTATGGTTTGATGTGTTGTATTATATGATTGTGTCAATAAAGTTTTTGAAACTAAAAAAAAAAAAAAAAAAAGAGAGAGAGAGAGAGACCTCTTAACCCCAAGCACCTTGGTTGATCAATGCTTACAAATATAATCCGCTCTATGATCTTTGGCAGTGACTCCAAGCTACTGTGATCCAATCACATGGGGTTTTATTTTACATTTAGGAAAGTCCAAAAGCAGCGAAGGAAATTTCAAAATGCCCCCCACCCTCCTGTCTCCCCCAGCCAGTGATGTGATGGACGCGGGGGTCTGGAGAAATCGCTGACAAGGTCTCGGACAAATCCCATCCCCAGAGACGTTATGTCCGTTCGGCGGCTTTTCAACGTCATGTCCGTTCTGCATCTTGTCCTTTCAGTGTAGAGTCCGTTCGGGTTTGTATCCTTTCGGCGTCGTGCCTTTACAGTTATTTGGCTTTTAGGCGTCGTGTCCATTTGGTTATTTGGATTTTCAGCATTGTTTCTGTTCGGTATCTTGGCTTCCACTTCTTCGCTTCAGCTTTTCGTCCTTCGACGTCCCGTCCGCACATGTGTCAGAATACACAGAATGTCACTGTTAGATTTAGATTTAGTTTTAGATTTTAGACATTCAGTCAGGAAACAGGACCATTGGCCCACTGACTATGCCGATTATCAATCATCCATTTACACTTGGTCTATGTTATCAAATGGTCTCACTCATTGCCTGCAAATGAGAAGCAGTTTTTGCAGAGGCCTATTACCCTACAAACCCGCACATCTTTGGGGTGTGCGAGGAAACGGGAGCACGCAGAGGAAACGCACGTGATCACAGGGAGACTGTCAAAACTCCACACAGACTGCAGCTGAGGTCAGGATAAAATGCAGGTCTCTGGCAGTGTGTGGACTGTGCTGCCCACTATTATATTCAGGGGGTGTCTCAGTAAATGAAGTTATCGGAATATTGTAAAAACCCAGCTTTTCAGTGAAGCACCTTTGGATGAAACCTGCTGGTCATCGCTGCTCTGACCTTTGTGTGACTCTGAACTCTCACCCAAATGATTGGCCCTTTATTAACTGTCCTCAGAGGTTATGAACAAAGACATAATATAATTTCAAAAGTTGCACTATCATTTGGCTGCAAATCCCAATTTTATCAGCTTTGCTCATAGCACAAGATGGAAGTCAACACAGTTCAGATATTAGAGACAAAAAGCAACACACCTGATCCCAAATTAAGTTACACTGAACATGATATGCAAATCACCTCTCCTTCAACAATCTGAGATCCATCTTGTTTTATTAAACCAGTTAATGCTCTGAAAAGTGCGATTGTTTTCTGCAATGGAAAAGTGCTGTAAAGGTACTAAAACAAATACACTTGGAAAATTTACATTAAACTAATTTCAGTCACTGCCAATTCCATGGGTCACTCTCCCTCTTTTCTGTCCTCCAACCAACATTATGCACAATCTCCCCCTTGTGATGTTGTGTGGCCTGCTGTGTATTTCCAAACTTTTAATTCTGTAATTCCAGCATCTGCAATATTTTCCTTCCAGTGAAGGAATAATCTTACGTTTTTTCTAAACAAACTATCCAGGACCAAATAAAAAGCTGCTGGAAAAACTCAGCAGTTCAGGCAGCCTCTGTGGAAGCAAATGTAGAGTCGATGTTTTGGGTTTCACACCTGCATCAGCACTTCAGGACATGGCTAAAGCCTTCCTCTGGTCAGCAGTGTGAGTGCTCAGAAAAAGAGGGAGAGTGACCCATGGAATTGGCAGTGACTGAAATTAGTTTAATGTAAATTTTCCAAGTGTATTTGTTTTAGTACCTTTACAACACTTTTCCATTGCAGAAAACAATAGCACTTTTCAGAGGTGGTGTAAAAACCAGTTTTATTAACTGGTTTAATAAAACAAGATGGATCTCAGATTGTTGAAGGAGAGGTGATTTGCATATCATGTTCAGTGTAACTCAATTTGGGAGCAGGTGTGTTTTTTATTGTCTCTAATATCTGAGCTGTGTTCACTTCCATCTTGTGCTATGAGCATGGCTGATGAAATTGGGATTTGTTGCCAAATGATAGTGCAACTTTTGAGACTATATTGTGTCTTTGTTGGTAACGTATGAGGATAGTTGATAAAAGGCCAATCGTTTAGGTAAGAGTTTATAGTTACACAGAGGTCAGAGCAGCGATGACCTGCAGGTTCCATCCAAAGGAGCTTCACTGAAGAGTTGGGTTTTTACAATATTCCGACACTTCATTTACTGAGACACCCCTGAATAGAATAGTGGGCAGCACAGTCCACACACTGCCAGAGACCTGCATTTTATCCTAACCTCAGCTGCAGTTTGTGTGGAGTTTTGACATTCTCCCTGTGATCATGTGGGTTTCCTCTGCCTGCACTAGTTTCCTCGCACATCCCAAAGATGTGCGGGTTTGTAGGGTAATTAGCCTCTGCAGAAACTGTGTACAGGTCGGGTGAGAGAGCACCTGAAGCAGACGCATGTTATAGCAATGTTACAAAATTTTGAGATTTAAAAAATCAAGTCTGCAATTTATCCCATCAGATAAAGCATAAAAATAAGTTTAATTTGACACCTAATTCACTTTCATATCTTCAGTATTAAAAAGGTTATGGCCTTTTTCATACTCGGAAATTAGCATCTTGTTCCCTATTGCTTTTCCATTGACTTAACACAAAAGTAGTGATCGAGGACAGTCAAAAGCCCATAACTTTCTTAATAATCAAGAGAACTGAATAAAAATTTCAGTTATTATAGATTGAAGCTTTCTGAAACAAATACAAAGCATCTTACTTGGATGACCTGAAATTAAAGCATATAATTAGTTAATTACCTAATTGTAGTTAGTTACAAAATTGACCGTTGTGACAGAAATAGTAATAAACACCCAGACTGCCTTGAAATTTCAAAAACGTGATATTCTCAAGATCAGAACTTTAATAATATATGCTGTAAGTCCGTAACAGATAGGTAAATAAATTACAATTTGCTAGCAATAGACCAAGTTTTTATGGAGAAGATCAGTTGCTCGCTGGTGCATTAGCATATCATAATCAGTAGCATCATCATACTTCTCAGATTGTAACCAATAAGCAAATCTGTACACCTTGTTTTTCCTCAACTTTTCAATTTTGGCATTGTAAACTACAAGTTTTTGCTCTTCAAACCACGCATGACATGCCTTTCTGCCCACTACTTTCCCATTAAGAATGTCCTGTTGATTCCATTTCTTAAGAAAAGGATATATTTTTTAAATAGCCTAATTATCCAAATAACAAACTAATCCCATTCACACAAGAATTCACAATATAACATGATTTTTAAGTCTCACTGTCATGAATTTATATGCCAGATGGAAGGAATTTAATGTTTAATTCCCATAAATTAATCTAGAGACATCCACTCAATATAATTAAAAATATTTTTTTTTTGCATAATACATGTGACTAAAACTGATATTTAGTGTACAAATATTGACTATGGGTAGACAATAACACAAAATATAGATGATTTAGATGCTCTTATGACATGATTGTCCAAAAAAAAGAGCATTTAAATCATCTTGCGAGTGAGTTTTTCTGGAACGTGATCGATTGGAACGTTGCATTTGCGGAGAATTTGAACCCCATATCGGAAGGAAAAACACGTATAGGGCCCAAAATCACATTTTTGCATCGTAAAATTTGATTAAAGCCATCCCAAGAAACAAGCTTATTTGTAAAATACACGACTTACATTTTGTTTTGACCCGTTCATGCAATCCGTCACGTTGTAGGCATTGAGGGTGTTAGAAGTCGCTTTTTATTTTAATGTAATTATTAAATTGTCTCGAGATTTAATTTTAAAAAAATTTGAGAATGGAAGTCGGATCGATTTTTCTTCGGCAGCTGGCAGCCCGAGGAAGTCCGCCTTCGATAAGAAGAAAAATAAGGCATTTTAATCCCGTCCCCCCCGCTCAAAGGTGCCAAAGTCGCGCAAACAGCCAGTGGCAGAACTGCAGCGCCACTGAAGGTAAGTTTTGTAACATCGCTACAGGTTAGCAGCGTTCTGAACAAGACCTGGAGGAACGTGTGTTGATATTTCTAACCTCCTGACCTCCTCTCCTGTCTCTGTCCACATTCACAGCAGCCAGACAATAGACAATAGGTGCAGGAGGAGTCCATTCGGCCCTTCGAGCCACCACCGCCATTCAATGTGAGCATGGCTGATCATCCCCAATCAGTACCACGTTCCTGCCTTCTCCCCATATCCCCCAACTCCGCTAGACCAAAGCTCCTCTCAGCTTTCCCTCCTCTCCCTAATCCACTTGACAGCTTCATCCCGTTGTATCTTCACTGTGACCCACGGAGACCTTTCCTGATCCTTTCCCAGAGAGTGGAGGCTGTCCCGTATGCAATATCGTACACAGATCCTGACCTAAAGAAGAATGATCTTCAGTGGAGAGCATATTGACTGTTGCATCACGCCCTGGTTCAGCAACTCGAAAGCCCAGGAACTAAAAGTATTGCAAATAGTGGTGAACGTTGGTCAGTCCATCACAGGCAGTGACCTCCTCAATATTGAAGGGATCTCAAAAAGGCTGCCAGCATCATCAGAGATCCACACCACCCTGGCCACACTCTCATTTCACCCCTGTGTAGAAGAAAAAAATAAAATTATTTCTTACTTAATTTTGATCCGAATTAAACAAGTTAACAAAAGGGTGTGCGGATGTGGCAATTGGCATCTCTCAATGACCAGGTGCAGAAGAGGATCGTGGGAATCGGAAAAATAAGAATCATTATTACATCTTGTCTGGGAATGTATAGAATGGTGAGTGGTGAATGTAAACATAACAAAATTAAGACCGAGATAAGAAAACTTGTTATCCCAGGGGAAAGTTAGAGGATGCTGGATTACAATAGTAGAGAGAATGTCAAGCTGGGTAGACCACCCACCCCTCCTAAGGTTAGTAGTGTAGAAACATTGCAGTAAATGGGGACTTATGATTGGCTCGGAGAGGGGATAGCGGCGTGGACTGCTTGAATGGTGAGAGAGAATAAAGTCAAGATGCCTATAGTAGCCATTTAGCTTAACTCAGTATGTTATAACTATAACCAGTTACCTTTAAATTTTATCTGCCTGTAATTATGTGGGTGGGATTTATACGTAGTCTGAGGCATGGTTGTGGCTGGGATTCTCGCGCAGACTCCCCTGTAGTTAGTTTAGTTTGAAGAAGAATAGGAGAGAGGTCAGAGCTTTCGAGCATGCACGAGCATGACCACGATGGAATTGAAATGTAATTATACAAGAAGAAGTTTGGATGAATTTCTTACTTTTTAATGCTACAATAAAGAAAATATTAATCAAGAGACTGTGTTAGGAAGATTCCTCTTTCAACGGCATTGAATGTCTGTGTGCATATCGATTATCTTCTGATTCCCTGTCTTCAATTAAAGTGACTAAATCTTTGAACCTATATAAAAATCTGTCACCCAATGCCTTTATATCATGTTTGACGTATTAACCATCTGTTCAATAAGATTCACAAAAGTATAGTATGACTAGACCACCAGGGGTGCCGGGGCGATGGCTGCCCTGCTGGCAGTCTGTTTGTTTTTTCATTATTTTTCTTATTTTTTAGTGTGTTAAAATGTTGTTTTAATGTTCTTCGGTTTGTTTTATGTGGGGGGAGGGGGGAGGGGATCGGGGGAAACTTTTTTCCAAGTTCTTACCTTGCCGGAGATGTGATTAATTTTCGGGTCCAAGTGACCACTTGCTCAGCCTTTAGAGTGTGAAGCGATTGGGGAACAAAAGAAAATCCAGAGAAACATAGAGCCATTTGGCTCATCAATCCCACCCCACTGGAGATCCTGTGGATTCCTCCCCACATCATGTTCCTGCTGGGATCTCCCTCAGCTGTGCCTGGAAATACCACAAGCTTCAAGTAGTCCATTGTCTCCCCATCCTTCCAAGCTCCTTCTGGGCAGACCTTACTGCAGCTCCTTGTTGAAATGTGTCCAAGATGCTAAATTGAACCAGTTCCTTATAAATGGATTACAAACTTTCCCGAGTCAGTGACGGTGGGGGACCTTCCACCGTAATACGAAATGGAGAGGAAACAGACCAGAGTAGAGGAGCGAGTGAGATTGTGTGTGGACGGGGCATCGAAGGACGAGAAGCCGAAGCTTAGTGAAAGCCAAGATATCGAACGGAAACTATGGCAAAATGCCAAATAACCGAACAGTTGCAATGCTGAAAAGCCAAATACCCGAACAGACACAACTGAAAAGCCAAATAACAGAACAGACGCAATGCCAAAAAGACAAATAACGGACATGTCTCCAGGGACAAGATTTGTCCAGGACCTTGTCAGTGATTGGTCTAGACCCCTGCGTCCATTACATCACTGGCCGGGGATACGGGAGCGTGGGGGGGGGGGGGGGGATTTTTAATTTTCCTTTGCTGCTTTTGGACTGCCAAAGATCATAGAGCAGATTATTTTTGTAAGCGTTGATCTACCATGGAGTTTGGGGTTAAGAGGTTGGAATCTGTCTATCTCTCGAGAGAGTGAGAAAGACCAAGTGAGAGACAGAGAGAGAGAGAGAGAGAGAGAGCGAGAGAGAGATTTAGAGAGCATCTCTGGGAGAAGCAATAGGTTATGTTTCGGGTCGAGATTCTTCTTCGGACTTAAAGTCAGGGGAAAGGGAAACGAGTTATAGATGATGCAGAGGGATATAGAACAAATGAATGAAAAATATACAAAAATGTAATAATGATAAAGGAAACAAACCATTGTTAGCTGCTTGCTAGGTGAGAATGAGAAGCTGGTGCGACCTGTGTGTGGGGGGATGGAGAGAGAGGGAATGTAGGGATTACTTGAAGTTAGAGAAATCAATATCATACCATTGCATTGTAAGCTGCCCAAGCACAATATGAGATGCTGTTCCTCCAATTTGTGGTTAACCTCCCTCTGACAAGGGGTGGAGATAGGAAGATGTGACTGGTGGTGGAATCCCGTTGGAGGTGGCAAAAATGTCGGAGGATTATGTGTTGTGTGCGACGGCGGATGGGGGATAGGTATGGACTAGGGGGACTGTCCCTGTTGAGACTGGTGGGAGCAAGATTGGAGACATGAGTGAGGGTCACATCTATGATGGGAGAGGGGAACCCCTGTTCCCTAAAGCATGAGGATATCTCGGATCATCTTGGACACAGATGTGGCTTAGGTGGGGAAATTGCGAGTATTGGTGCAGGATGCAGAGTGGGAAGATGTGTAGTTGAGCTAATTGTGGGTTTGTAATAGACGTCAGTTGATAGTCTATCTCCTGTGTTGGCGACGGTGAGATCATGAAAGGGGAGGGAGGTGTTGGAGATGGTCCTCAGGAGGTAGCACCGATGCAGTTATCAATGTAGTGGAGGTAGAGTTCTGGGATAGGGCCGGTGTACGTCTGGTACAATGATTGTTCTACGTACCCTACAAAGATACAGGCAAAGCTAGGGAGTATGTGAGTGTCCATAGCTACGCTTTGGATTTGGAGGAAGAAGGAAAAGTCGAAGGAGAAGATGTTGAGGACAATGACCAGTTCCACTAGGCAGAGGAGAGTGTTAGTAGAGGGAAATTGGCTGGTTAAAGTCCGCAGGCTGTGTTTGGAGCATTGATCCCAAGCAGAGGATCGCAGGCTCTGATGGTAAGTCCATGTCCCCACGGTGGGGCTCAAAGTCAGTCTCGAGCAAGACCTCCAGCTCTATGATGTTAGGCTGCAGAACGACCGGAGATACAATCCAAAAAACAATCGCAACTCCGGCGAGGTAAGAGATTGAAAAAACGTTTCCCTGGACCCCCTCCCCCACTCCCCACATAAAACAAACCCGAGAACATTAACACAAACTTTTAAAACACACTAAAAATAGCAAAAAAAAGACGAAAAGACAGACAGACTGTCGGCGAGGCTGCCATTGTGCGGCAGAAATTCAAACTATAACCAATGGCAGGGGACTGCATCCCAGCGTAAAGGTAATACACACAGCACTGCCAGTTTGGCGCGCAAAGGTTTAAACAGAGCGCTGAAGGCTTGGCACATGGGAATATAAACAAAGAGCTGTCACAGGAGTGCTATGGGTTGTATACATAGCGCTAATGGTCACAGCGCTATTAGCTTTAAACATAGCCCTATGGCCGTAGCATTATGGGTCGCAGACTGTTTGGGCAAAATTCTCGTATAACACAGGGTAGTTTGCAGGAAGGGTCAAGGGATGGTATTTGATAGGAGGGGTGAAGATGCCGGTTTGAAGGTGAAAGGAACTGGTCCTGTGTTTGTCCTCTGGATGTCACCAGTGGTTTTATCAGCACTAAAGACTGAAGCACTCATAATGCTGACCAGAGGAAGGCTTTAGCCATGTCCTGGAGTGTTGATGCAGGTTTAAAGACTTGAAACTTCGATTATATGTTTGCCTCCACAGATGCTGCCTGACTCACTGAGTTCCTCCAGCAGCTTGTTTTTGCAACTGCCGAGATTATTTAGGAAAATGAGCAATGTTGCCCTGTTCATGGGAGAAAATACCTAGATGCAGGAAAAATGTTCCCAATGTTGGGCGAATCCAGAACCAGGGGCCATAGTCTTAGAATAAAGGGGAGGCCATTTAAGACTGAGGTGAGAAAAAACTTTTTCACCCAGAGTTGTGAATTTGTGGTATTCCCTGCCACAAAGGGCAATGGAGGCCAAATGACTGGATGGATTTAAGAGAGGGTTAGATAGAGCTCTAGGTGCTAGTGGAATCAAGGGATATGGGGAGAAGGCAGGCATGGGTTATTGATTGGGGACGATCAGCCATGATCACAATGAATGGCGGTGCAGGCTCGAAGGGCCGAATGGCCTCCTCCTGCACCTACTTTCGATGTTTCTATGAAACTGTTGCAGATGCTGGAGTGCAGAAAAAAATTTTTGGGGAAATTCACAGCGGGTCAGACAACATCGCCAGAGGAAAGACACAGTTTACATAGGAGTAAACATTCATTGGAACTGGAAAGAGGTAGAGACTGAATATGTTGTTGATCATAGAGAACGTTGGGAGGAGGGCAGGAGTGACCCTTGGGCATTTGTTTAGTGTAACATTTTCCAAGTTGTATTTGCTTTAGCTATCTTTACAATACTGTTCCATTGTAGAAATTAAATAAAAACAATAGCACATTTCAGAAGCTGAACTGGTGTCATAAAACCAAGATAGGCCATGACAGATTGTTGATAGATAGGTAATTTGCATCAGTTTCTGTGTGCACACTTCTGAGAGCAGTGGTATTGTTTTTTCTCTCTTAAACCCAAGTTGTTTAGTTTAGATTTTTAATTGAGAGATACAGTGTAGAAACAGGCCCTTCGGCCTACTGGGTCCGTGCCGACCAGCGATCCCCAAACATTAACACTATCATACACACACAAGGGACAATTTTAAGATTTGCCCCAAGCCAATTAACGTACATACCTGTACATCTTTACATTGTGGGAGTAAATCGAAGATCTTCGAGAAAACCCACACAGGTCACGGGGAGAATGTACAAACTCCATACAGACAGCACCCGTAGTCAGGATCGAACTTGGATCTCCAGCGCTGCATTCGTCATGAGGCAGTAACTCTACCGCTGCGCCACTGTGCCATTTATTTCCATCTAGTGACATGAGTATTGCTGAGTGATGTGCACTTGCAAAGTTTTGAGATATTATTGTGATTTCTTTATATCCTCTGATGACATTTGTTGAAGATAAATGCATTTGTTGAAAGTTTAGTGTCAAACAGAGTTTGGAGCTTCATTATAGAGTCATAGAGTGATATATCATGGAAACAGGCCCTTTGGCCCAACTTACCCACATTGGCCAACATGTCCCAGCTACACTAGTCCCACCTGCTCACATTTGCCCTATATCCCTCCAATCCTGTCCTATCCATGTACCTGTCTAACTGTTTCTTAAAGGTATATAGTCCATGCCTCAACTGCCTCCTCTTACAGCTTGTTTCATTCCCCCACCAGCTTTGTGTGAAAATGTTTCCCCTCAGATTGCTATTAAATATTTCCACCTTAAACCTATGTCCTCTTGTTCTCGATTCACCTACTATGGGCAAGGGACTCTGTGCATCTACCCAAACTTTTCCTCTCATGATTTTATACACCACTATAAGATCAGCCCTCATCCTCCTGCGCTCCAAGGAATAGAGTCCCAGCCTGGTCAACCTCTCCTCTTAGCTCAGACCACTTAGTGATGGCAACATGATCCATATGCATGGTCCCGCACAAATATAAGCTATTAAAAGTATCAACTTGTGTGTCTGTCTGTGATCTCAGGAGCTACGCCAAAACAGTATAAGGCAGTGCAATTTTTTTTACATAATCATACTCGGCTTTTTCTCATGGTCGTTCCTATCAAGTTTCTTCACATTTGATGTTATTTTGCACGTTATTGATATTTCAAGGTTAAAAAAAGCCAATCTTAACAATATTTTTACTATTAAAATCCTGCCTGCCAGCTTCCAACAAACCTATTAACAAAGTTGCAATACAGGAACACTCTGTGCTTCCACCAACTGTTCACCTGAATGGGATATCACAGTTCTCCACCTGACATTTGCAACAATGTTGCCATCATACAACACTTACTCCAGCTCCTGGCAGGATAGGAGGGGGAGGGTGAATTGGTATTGCAATTATGGAAGTGCAATTGCATTTTTTTTTAAAGTCCAGTGCTGGGGGAGGCAGGGCAGTACTGGAATTTTACTTTCGGCAATGCGTTGAGTTGGGGAACAACACCTCCCATGGGGGCTATGGGTTACTGGTGCAATATTGCCTTGGGGAACAGGTTGTGTTGGGGGACCAGGCCTCCTCCCATGTTACAGGGACCCAATTGGTCCCAGTTGGTCTAGTCTCCAATAAACTTTCCCTTTTCTCCTTATAACTATATCCCCTAGTGTTGGACATTTAGACACTGGGGAAAAGGTTCTGAATGTCTACCCTGTCTATACCTCTCATAAAGTTATCTATCAAGGTAAACAAATTCTCTGGTATTATAGGAGAGGCTACAGCAGAATCCTTATAGCTGTTATCTTGTCTCCACATTGAGGAGAAACCCGTAGTTTTGTTGTGTGGCACCTCAAACCCACTTAATTCCTGTTTCAGAATTTGAAATCTGGGAAAGGTGGATGTCTGAGCTGCCACAATGATCAAGTCTCGGACAAATCAATTGAACATCTGGAACGGAACTGATTGATCTTGCCAATCCCACCAGCTGAATTTAAACTTTGTCAATCAAGGGTATCATGAGTAAATATTGTAAAACAGTTTTGATTTGGGAAGGTGGCGGGCACACTGACATTACGTGCCTCAACATTTCCTTGTCCCACATTTGAGAATTTATTTCTCTCTCTGCTCAGTGCTTTCACAGTCTATCTTGACTGAGGCAAATGAGGAGCCTGTTGTACACTATGGGTGGTGCCCAACTGGGTTCCTGGGTGGAAAGGTTGAGAGATGTTATGCTCCTGGTTTGTTTTGGGCTTTTGTGATAAATAGATTGTGTTCTCAGTGCCATCTCGCATGTTCCTTCCAAGAGTCGCAAGTGTTTAATTAGCAAATTAACAATGACATTCTTACTACTTACAGATTGACAGGCCTATTAACAGATAATAATTAATAAATACAGTAAATCAGGTATGCATAATGATGTAAAACCAAAGTCCACGATGCAACCAAAAACAGACCATAGAAGATCATTCCAGATGTTGGTTTAAAGGAATAAAAGAATGGGTGATGTTTCGGGTTGAGGCGTTTCTAAATTCTCAGTCTTCTAAATTCTAGGTTTGTACTCGCTAGAATTTAGAAGACTGAGGGGGGATCATATGGAAACTTACAAAATTCTTAAGGGGTTGGATAGGCTAGATGCAGGAAGATTGTTCCTGATGTTGGGGAGGTCCAGAACAAGGGGTCACAGTCTAAGGATAAGGGGGAATTCTTTTAGGACCGAGATGAAGAAAATCATTTTTCACACAGAGTGGTGAGTCTCTGGAATTCTCTGCCACATAAGGTAGTTGAGGCCAGTTCATTGGCTATATTTAAGAGGGAGTTAGATGTGGCACTTGTGGCTAAAGGGATCAGGGGGTATGGAGAGAAGGCAGGTACTGGATACTGAGTTGGATGATCAGCCATGATCATATTGAATGGCGGTGCAGGCTCGAAGGGCCGAATGGCCTACTCCTGCTTTTTTCTATGTTTCTATGTTTCTATGAAACATTACCCATTCCTACTCTCTGGAAATGCTGCCTGTCCCACTGAGTTACTCCAGCTTTTTGTGTCTATCGTCCACAGAAGATCATAGTTGCTGCAATGGTGGTTACTATTGTGCAGTGTTCAAGATTCACATGGTTACTGGGAAGAAGCTGCTCGATTCTGGTAGTCATAATTTTCATGCTCCTGTACCACCTTCCCTGTGATAGTAGCGAATTGAGAGTGCAGCCAGGGTGGTGCGGGTCATTAATATTGGCTGCCTTTTCGAGGCAGCACCTCCTATAGATTCCTTTGACGGGGTGATCATTACCTGAGATGGACTGGGCAATGTCTGTTGCTCTCTGTAGCCGCCATCATTCCTGGGCAATTATTTTATCGAACCAGGCCAAGATGCAAGCAGTCAGTGTGCTCCATACTGTACACCTGTAAAATGCCATTGCATTTTGTCAACGTGTATGCCTCCAAGCCCACCGTGTTGCAGACATGTCTGTTGAGCTCCATTGACCCTGGCCACTGTGTGATCCCCGGAGGAGTCTTCAACTGCACCATCGAGGAAGGAGACCATTCCAGTATACAACGTGGCCAGGAGTCGGTGAAGAAGTTGAAGGAGCTCGTGGGCTCCTTTGACTTGGTAGACACCTGGAGAAACCTCAACCCAGATTCCAGTGCCTTCTACAGGAGGTCAGAGGGGGGTGATTCTCGCATCGACCACCTGTACGTTTCACGGGTGTATGTCTCCCGTGTCTCGGCGGCCTCCATGCGGACGGTGCCCTTTTCGGAGCACCACCTGGTGTGGGCAGAGTTCATCCCGCGGTGCATGCGGGGTGGGTCCATGTAGTAGTTTTTTAACAACTGACTGCTGGAGGATCGCGTTTCTGGGACTCGTAAGAGGTTCTGAACCACCTGGAAGGGGAAGCGGGAAGGTTTTGACTCCCTGCGGCTATGGTGGGACGTGGGCAAGGCCCTCATCCGGTGTTTTTGTCAGGAGTACACTGGAGGGTCGACCAAGAGGTGCGATTCCAAGGTCAGACAGCTCGGGAGCGAGCTGCTGGATTTGGATTTGTGTCTAAGTCAAACCGTCGGGGACCCGACCCTCTGGACGCACTGAAGGAGCTGCAGTTGGAACAATCCCGAGGTGTATACGTGAGGTCGCACGATTTGGACCGTGGTTCACCTTTCTTCTACTCGCTGGAGAAGTTGCGGGGAGTTTGCCAGTGGTTAGTGGAGCAGCTCGCTGATGATGACTCCTCCGTCACTGAACTAGAAGACATCACTGCGGCGGTTCGTTCCTTTTACGGGACCTTGTTCTCACCGGATAGCTCCAGTGAGGACGAGTGCAGTGATCCGTGGGAAGGTCCAGTCATGGTCGGCTCGGAGGGTGCTGATCGTCTGGATGCCCCCCTGACACTGGGTGAACTGACCACGGCCCTCCACCAGCTCCGAAGGCCTGGATGGCCTGACTGCAGAGTTCCTCCGCACATTCTGGGGGATCCTGGGGAAGGACCACACCGTGGTCCTGAGGGAGAGCCTGGCAACCTGGGAGACTTCTCCAACCCAGTCTTGGTGGAGGGCTGTCATGGTCCTTCTGCCCAAGAAGGGCAATCTCCACCTTTTAAAGAACTGGAGCCCGGTCTTCCTCCTCTGCACCGACTACAAGGTCTTTGCAAAGGCAAAGGCCAACCGTCTAGGTCCAGTGCTGGTCCAAGTGATCCACGCTGACCACTTACACACTCTCGGGCTGGTCCATCCAGGACAATATCCATCTGGTCCGGGACCTGGTCTACCTGGCTTAGGAGACCGGTGTACCCACTGCCTTTCTCTCCCTCGACCAGGAGAAAGGTTTAGACGGGGTGGACAGGGTATACGCTGCCGCGGAGTGCCTCGTCAAAGTAAACGGATCCTTGACGACCCCCATTCTCTCTTGAAATGCTCCTTACATTAACTCTAAAGCTCCGTGCATTAAAGTAAATATAGCTCAGCCTATCGGCTCTCTCAAGCTTCCCTTTCTGTCTCTGCTTACTGTTGCCTGTTCCATTTTCTACAAATGAGTCATGTTGCACTATTTTGATTTCACCCCACTGGTTTCATCACTCGTAACGAGCACTAGCGAACCTCCCTGCAACGATGTTGGTCCCCTTCCAGTACCAAGGGAACCCTGATTTCCTGGTCACTCTTGTCAAATCAGTTGTGGTGTTTCTAGGAGAGAATCTTTGGTACAGAATACTCAACTACACATTAGGGTGATTCAGATCCTATGGATAGTGGCAGTTGTGCAAAGAGGTATTGTTTAAGAGAATCCTTGAGACCTTCAACATTGTTTCTGTTTGTGTCATTGTTAATGGTCCAGGCTGATAAAGATGAGCAGGAGAGCATATTGATAATGAAAACATGTTTTGATGTGGACACATTTGCAGACATACATTAATAGCTGCAAAGTTTGGTTTAGTGATCGGGTTTTGTCTCAGATGCAAAGGGTGTAGATAGGACAAGGAAACACTTTTTGTCACAGAGAGTTGTGAGCCTGTGGAAGTCTCTGCCTCAGAGGGCGGTGGAGGCAGGATCCCTGGATGCTTTCAAGAGAGAGCGGATGCAGGGGATATGGGGAGAAGGCAGGAACGGGGTACTAGAAACATAGAAACATAGAAAATAGGTGCAGGAGTAGGCCATTCGGCCCTTCGAGCCTGCACCGCCATTCAATATGATCATGGCTGATCATCCTGTACCTGCCTTCTCTCCATACCCCCTGATCCCGTTAGCCACAAGGGCCACATCTAACTCCCTCTTAAATGTAGCCAATGAACTGGCCTCAACTACCTTATGTGGCAGAGAATTCCAGAGACTCACCACACTCTGTGTTAAAAATGTTTCCTCAAATGTCGGTCCTAAAGGAATTCCTCCTTATCCTTAGACTGTGACCGCTTGTCCTGGACCTCCCCAACATCGGGAACAATCTTCCTGCATTTAGCCTGTCCAACCCCTTAAGAATTTTGTAAGTTTCTATAAGATCCCCCCTCAGTCTTCTAAATTCTAGCGAGTACAAGCCGAGTCTATCCAGTCTTTCCTCATATGAAAGTCCTGACATCCCAGGAATCAGTCTGGTGAACCTTCTCTGTACCCCCTCTATGGCAAGAATGTCTTTCCTCAGATTTGGAGACCAAAACTGTACACAATACTCCAGGTGCTGTCTCACCAAAACCCTGTACAACTGCAGTAGAAGCTCCCTGCTCCTATACTCAAATCATTTTGCTATGAATGCTAACATACCATTTGCTTTCTTCACTGCCTGCTGCACCTGCATGCCTACTTTCAATGATTGGTTTACCATGACACCCTGGTCTCGTTGCATCTCCCCTTTTCCTAATCTGCCACCATTCAGATAATAGTCTACCCTCCTGTTTTTGCCACCAAAGTGGATAACCTCACATTTATCCACATTATACTGCATCTGCCATGCATTTGCCCACTAACCCAGCCTAACCAAGTCACCTTGCAGCCTCCTAGCATCCTCCTCACACCTAACACTACCCCCCAGCTTAGTGTCATCTGCAAACTTGGAGATGTTGCATTCAATTCCCTCATCCAAATTATTAATATATATTGTAAATAGCTGGGGTCCCAGCACTGAGCCTTGCGGTACCTCACTAGTCACTGCCTGCCATTCTGAAAAGGACCCCATTGGGGATTGGGGATGATCAGCCATGATTACATTGAATGGTGGTGCTGACTCGAAGGGCCGAATGGCCTACTCCTGCACCTGTTGTCTATTGACCATGTTACAAGTGTTTCATCAGGATGGTTCTATTGGAGTTGGTGTTTCTTACTCCCTCCTTGACAAATGCTCTACCAGAGGCTTGTTCCTTTTTATATGCTTGCCATTGATGTCAATTCAATTTACTATGGCCTTCATCTCTGCATGGCAGTTGGAAGTGTGCATCCTTGGTGCATAATGTACCCAGCCATAATTTTGGGTAGTTTATGAAGAATCTCAAATAAAAGTACAATTCATACCAGGGAAAATTAACCTGTCCTAGAATTGTTGTCCATCTTGCAGCTGGATGGCTGGATTTGGCTGAGGTCTATCTCTCAAATTGTGACTGCTATTAGAGATGATTCTTGGCTGGGTATCTCTTGTCATGGGCCATTCGAGGCCATGGCATAATCTGGACCCTTGGTTTCAGATTATTTTTAGAGCATCTAAATTATTGACCCTTGTAATGTTGGCACTTGTCCACCTTTCCTATTACGAACAAACACTGTACTGGAAGGAAATTCTGAATTTGGTTGGCAGATAGTTAATAGTTTTCTTGTCTGCACCATTTTGCTTCTAGTGGAGGCCTCAGTAACCTCTTGTATCTCTGTACACTGCCAGATCATGTGCTGAGTGTGGGCGATGAACCTCGCCAGGTACTGCTGCAAGTTTATATTGCCATCCTGCAGGTATGTGGCAAAACCATTGGACTATTTGAAAATTGTTTCCCATAACAAATTGTGTCCCCTTTAAAGAATTATCAATTCTTTTATTTTCATTTTTGCTCTGCCAACTTTCTCCACTGTTTAACGTGCTTACACTTGTAGCACATAATTGTGCAATGCTCACTCCTTTCCATAACCACATTTTAATCCACTTGTCAAGTGTCTGCAAAATGCTCTCTCGCACTGCATAGCTGAATGCTGAACATTCTTTTTCACTCACTAGAGGGCAGAAGAACCTCTTTCTTTTAGCTGGGAAAAAACTCGGGGATTTGATGTATGTTAAGCTTGTTCACACCACAGAAGTGAACATTTGTTTAGCCTTAGATAGACACGAAAAGCTGGTGTAGCTCAGCAGGACAGGCAACATTTATGGAGAGAAGGAATGGGTGACATTTCGGGTCGAGACCCTTCTTCAGAAAACGCCTTGATCCGAAACGCCACACATTCCTTCTCTCCAGACATGCTGCCCGTCCCGCATAGTTCCTCCTGCATTTTGTGTCTATCTTTGGTTTAAACCAGCATCTGCAATTCCTTCCTACTCATTTGTTTAGCCTTGTTTTCTTATTGCTGTCCCAATTTGTATATGGATTGTGAAGTGCCCACAGTCTATGTACTTGCGGCAGGATTTCAATTGATAGTACCTAGCTGCAATAAAATTCTCCCTGGTTAGGAACAAGGAGAGTACTGAATTTGGGTGAAGGCATATATCTTTCCACATGAATTGCACACTACAGCACAGCTTGGTTCATCTAGGAAGTGGAGATTGCACAAAATGAGGTCATTTGATCCATCAAGTGTGTGACCTTCTAGTGCTACATCCAGAAGATGCCCGTTTCAAGATGTTACACCAAAAAGGGAGGTAACTTCTGAAGTTGGGATTTGTGCTGTTAAATCCAAAACCATGTGTCTGTTTCCATGTTGTTTCCGGAGTTATCAGCTTTCTTTTTACTGCTTGGTTTCTTGCAGAGTTTGGGAATTGCAACATAATTCTGTATGCTTGTGATTTCAAGTCATGTGAAAACACTCTTGTGAATAGCACCAAACAATGAACCCACAATACCTTTTAGTCATGTATATTTCATTCTACTTTATTAGTTCAAAGACGGCCAATTTTCTTTGCTCTGCCTATATTCCTGGCTTAAAACTGCTTTTTTTTGCTTCTCTAGTGTGAAAAGCCTGTAGATATGTTTGTCACATCAGAGGCCCAATACACACCTGCTCCTACTTCCCTCATTTTGCTTTCAAGCCATATCGCATGTTACCCAGTCCCAACTAAAAATAATGGCTCCTCTTGATGCATGTTCTAAAGGTCCTGCAGCTAACTGATCCTGTTTTATCAATGCATGCATCCTGCATTAATGGCTCACTACTGTGACAAGAATATGATTGGAGTTTTGTTTGCTAGCTAATTGTATCTCTAGTTTCCAAATTCAACTTAGGTCATTTTCTGATGTACATTTCCCATTGGGGCCTATTGAGGCCTCCGCAGACGCCGCAACGGCGGCCCGATGTTTCAGGCCTTCTCGCCAGGATGGTGAAACTCCAACATCGGAACGGAAGAACACTCTCAACGGCTTGGATTTTCCGGACTTACTACCAGAGACTGCGGCTTCCAAAGTTTACAGGCTGAGCTGGGCGGAGCTCCAACACTGGCGATCCTCGGTGAAAGATCCCAGGCTCCGTGATGTTAGAGTCAGCGCCGCCCGTGGCTGGAAGTGCCGCAGACCACAGCTCCACGGTGTTAAAGTCGTCAGGCCCTCCGGAGCTCCACACGGCGATCCCGGTAATGAATCGCCCGCTCCACAATGGAATTCAGTGCTGCGCCGCCGCTGAAGCTCTGGCCAGTCTCCAGCAGGAAAGGCCGCACCGATCCAGATGGTAGGCTGCGAGGAGGGGGCGAAGATACGGCTTGGAGAAAAGACGCATCCTGGACCAGGTAGTGACTGAGAAAAACGGTTTCCCCTGTTTTGGAGCCTTAGATATTTGTACTCCCTACAATTTGTTCAGTTAGGGAATGTAGCCGACAGTGGGCGATAATGTTTGAGAGGGTCATCATAACCTTCAAGGTAGTTATGACAAGGATCCTAAATTGGGTGACAGCTAGTTTCAAATTTATAAGAAAGAACCTGGCAAATATAGACAGAGAGCAGACACTTTCATGTAGGTCTACATCTAGTAAGTGGAGAGTTTTTCAAAAGTCAAACGAGGCTGGGGCCAAAAGCAGGGTCAGCAGGTCCAAGGAACCCTGCATGTCATGGTGAATGGTGAGAGCTGAAGATGGGAAGAAATGAAGCAAATAACAGTTATTGAGACCTACTCTGCATAAAGGAAGTTATTCAGCAAGTTAAAAAGAATAGGTAGGTAATTAAGGAATTTAGGAGGGTGAAGAGGGGTGCAAAGTACTACTGGCGCAAATTGAAAAGGAAATCCAAAAGTATTTGAGATATATGAAGGGTTGGGGGTAACAAGTAAGGGCCATTGGGATCCAAGAATGCAATATGTGCTCACAGATTTTACATTGCTCACAGAAGTGCACATTGTCAGATTTTAACAAAGGCCATTTTAATCCATTTTGGTTTCACCACGTATAAATTACAGCAGTGTTTATACATAGTCCCACCCCCCATTGCAGGGCCCCATAATGTTTGGGACACAGCAATGTCATGTCAATGAAAGTAGCCATGTTTAGTATTTTGTTGCATATCCTTTGCATGCAATGACTGCTTGAAGTCTGCGATGCATGGACATCAAGAGTTGCTGGGTGTCTGCTCTGGTGATGCTCTGCCAGGCCAGTATTGCAGCCATCTTTACCTTATGCTTGTTTTGGGGGATAGTCCCCTTCAGTTTTCTCTTCAGCATATAAAACACATGCACAATTGGGTTCAGATCTGGTGATTGACGGCCACTCAAGAATTGAAATTTTTTTAGCTTTGAAAAACTCCTTTGTTGCTTTAGCAGTATGTTTGGGATAATTCTTCCTTGGCCTGCCAGTCCCTTTGCGGTGAGTAAGCTCACCAGTGTTCTCTTTCTTCTTAATGATGTTCCAAACAGTTGATTTTGGCAGGCCTAAGGTTTAGCTGATGTCTCCTACAGTTTTATTCTTGTTTCTCAGTCGGGCGGGGGGGGGGGGGGGGGGGGGGGGGGGGGGTGCGACTATGTATAAACACTGCTGTAATTTCTACATGGTGAAACCAAAATGTATAAAAATACCCTTTAATAAAATCTGACGATGTGCACTTCAACCACATGATTTTTTTAAATTACAAATCTCATATTATGCAGTACAGAGGCAAATAAATCAATGATGGGTCTTTTTCCCAAATATTATGGAGGGTACTGCAGTTGGTGGCAAACTGGGAACATGTGAAACCAACATTTTCCTGCAGCTTTTAGCCCCAATGCCCCACTTTCTCAAGTTTCTTCTTGTAGTTAAGTGATGCCTATATTAGTGAGGTTGTGCACGTATTATGAAGGATGGGCTGGAAAGTTGCATATATTTAATGTGGCATCCTCAATCTGTCTGACTAGAGCCATCAATTGCTGACTGAAGAGTTGTGACTTCCAGATATTTCAGCAGAGATAGCAGTAAAAATGTCTCGATTCCACGGAATGGTCATGCCCTTCAACAAAGAACCAAAGTGGCTGTTTGAGACTATGGACAGGTAGGACTGACCAGAATCTGCATCAGTTTGAGTGGAGTGAATAGCAGGGAAAGAGTACATTGACCAGTGCAACAGCAATTACAAAATGGGCATTCTATTAGCTGCCTCTTTTTCTAATTTGCCTCTTCTCAATTGTGTTGTGCCTCTAAACCTTGGATTGTCCTTTTCCAACTTGTCTGGGTGGATTAGACCAGGGTGCTACTTGTAAATATACTCCTACAAATGTTGTCTTTGAATAGTCTTGCTTTGTCTTGATGCCACTAAACATGGGTATGGGCTGGTCTCTCACCGCCATCACCATCCATCCCTACATACCCTCCAAACCTTTTGTTCAAATAAAAATGAGCCGATCTGAAACAAGAAAGATTGAACTGCCAATGTAAGTACCCCAACAGGGCTACTGTTGCCGTGAGGCCAAATGGATTTGATAATCGTTAAGCGCAATGCAAGGAAAAATAGTACAACTCGTTGGCTGTGAATTTTACATTGACCGGATCAAGGCCTGGAAATGCGAAAATTCCTTATCCTTTACAGAACTCAAATTGGAGCATTGATTGAAAGATGTTTGTATGTGGCAGGTCATGTCTTATTAACTTGATGGAGTGTTTTATTGAGGAGGTGATGAAGGAGATTGAAGGTGATGAAGGAGATTGTTGGCAGTGGATTTTAGTAAGGATTTGGTAAGGCCCCTCCGGGTAGTCTGATCCAGAAGTTGAAGGTGTAGGGGTTTCATGATGACTTGGTCGTATACATTCAGAAGTGGTGTATTGATACAAGATGGAGGGTTGTGATGTAAGGTAGATATTCTGGCTCTAGCTCTGTGACCAATATAGTTCTGCAGGGATCTATGCTGAGACCCTTGCTGTCGGAAGATACAGCGAGATATAGACCAACTGCAGAAATGGATGGAGAAATAGCAGATCGAGTTTAACCAGAGCACGTGTGATGTATTACAATGTGTGAGGTTGAATGTAAGGAGAGAGTATACAGTTAATGGCAAGATCCTTAACAGCATAGTTATGCAGTGAGATCCTGGAGTTCAAGTTCATAGTTCTTAGAAGTTGGCAGCATAAGTAGATAGTGTGGTTAAGAAGGCACATAGTATGCTTACCTTCATTGCTAGGGGCATTGAATATAAGAGTCAGGAAGTCATGATGTAGCTCTATAGTACTTTGGTTAGGCTGCATTTAGAGTATTACATGCAGTTCTGGTCATTCCATTACAGGAAAGGTGTGGAGGCTTTGTTGAGGGTTTACCAGAATGCTGCCTAGATTAGAGGGTTTCACCTACCGAAAGAGGTTAGATACACTTGGATTGTTTTCTCTGGAACATCAATGATTGAGGGGAAACTTGATAGAGGAATATTAAATTGAGATGCACAGGTAGGGTAGACAGTCAGAACCTTTTTCTCCCAGAGTGGTAATAGAGGGAATAGGTATAAGATGATAAGAGGAAAGTTTAATGGAGACGTGAATGCCTTTTCTTTTTGAGTGGTGGGGTCCTGGAACACACTATGAGGAGTGATAGTTGAAGCAGATGTGATAGTGGCATTTAGAAGGCTTTTGGATAGGCGCATGGAAGTGCAGAATATAGAGGGATATGGATCATGCACAGGCAGATGAGATCGGTTTAACTTGGTATCATGTTCGGCACAAACACTAATAATGCCTTGCTGCAATCATGCAGAACCCAGGTGAGACTGCATCTGCAGTATTGAAGTGAAAATTTGTCACTTGGATCCATGGAGGAGTGCAATCAAGTTTCACCAAAATGATTAAGAAGGAACTGCAGATGCTGGAAAATCAAAGGTAGACAAAAGTGCTGGATAAACTCAGCGGGTGCGGCAGCATCTATGGAGTGAAGGAAATAGGCAACATTTCGGGCCGAAACCCTTCTTCAGACTGATGTAGGTGGGGTGGGGGGGGGGCTGGGAAGAAGAAAGGAAGAGGAGGAGCCAGAGGGCTGAGGGAGAGCTGAGAAGGGGAGCTCATCCACTATAAACCCACTGACTCCCATGGCTATCTAGACTACACTTCTTCCTACCCTGCTTCTTGTAAGGACTCCATCCCCTACTCCCAATTCCTCCGTCTACGCCGCATCTGTTCCCAGGATGAGGTGTTCCACACCAGGGCATCGGAGATGTCCTCATTCTTCAGGGAACGGGGGTTCCCCTCCCCTACTACAGATGAGGCTATCACCAGGGTTTCTTCCATACCCCGTAACATTGCTCTCTCTCCCCCCCCCCCCCCACTCGTAACAAGGACAGAGTCCCCCTTGTCCTCGGCTTCCACCCTACTAGCCGTCACATACAACAAATAATCCTCCGTCATTTTCGCCACATCGATCGTGACCCCACCACTCGCCACATCTTCCCATCTCCTCCCCTGTCTGCTTTCCGCAAAGACCGCTCCCTCCATAACTCCCTGGTCAATTCGTCCCATCCCATCCATACCACCCCCTCCCCGGGCACTTTCCCTTGCAACCGCAAGAAATGCTACACTTGTCGTTTTGCCTCCCCCCTTACCTCCATTCAAGGACTCAAGCAGTCGTTCCAGGTGCTACAGTGGTTCACCTGCACCTCCTCCAATCTCATCTACTGCATACGCTGCTCTTGATGTCAGCTGATCTCCCAGTGGCTCAGCACTTCAACTCCCCCTCCCATTCCGAATCTGACCTTTCTGTCCTGGGACTCCTCCAGGGCCAGAGTGAGGACCACTGGAAATTGGAGGAGCAGCACCTGGGCAGTTTATACCCCAGCGGCATGAACATTGTCTTCTCCAATTTCAGGTAGCCCTTACTGTCTCCTCCCCTTCTCAGCCCACTGGCTCTCTTCCTCTTCCTTTCTTCGTCCCCCCCCCCCCCCCCCCCCCCCCGTCCCCCCCCCACCCTACATCAGTCTGAAGGAGGGATTTGGCCTGAAACGTTGCCTATTTCCCCTATTTCCTTCGCTCCATAGATGCTGCCGCACCCGCTGAGTTTCTCCAGCACTTTTGTCTACCTTCACCAAAATGATTCCTAGGATTGCAGGTGTTTGAATGAGGAGAGATTGGATTAACTGTGCCAGTCTAGATCATTGAGTAAACAACATCTTGAAGTTGTACTTGAGGCGGGTGCTGTGGGGGGGACGGGCCGAGCGGCCTGGAGCTGGGGAAGGGACCGAGGCTGCGTCCTAGTCCTTGCACCGGGTCCTGCATGGTGAATAGAAAATAAGTTACTGAATTGAAGGGTGAGCCATGATCATTTTGAATGGCGGAGGTTTGAAGGGATAAATGTTCATCTTTATTTTTGCTTCAAAAGATTGTCTGGTACAGACTTAATCGGGGGCGAGCCAGTGGTCTTGTGATCGTAATTTGTCGTATTATTAAAGACCATCTCTCTCCTCTTGTTAAGGTATCTCAAGCAGATAATGGGATTGACATTCGTCAGAGAGGCACATGTGAAAAAGTTTAATAAACTGAAGACTTTCAACCTGCCAGGAGAGTTGGCGAGTTTAAAGTAAGAATTTAACTTTTCTTTAATCATTGCTTTATCGCTTGACCGGACAATAATCGGAGGATGATGGTCATTGGCAGAAACTTGAGGTTAATACTTTTTCATCTTTTCCAGTTCTTTCTCACTGTCTGAAATGACTCCCCCCCCCCCCCCCCCCCCCCCCCCCCTCTTTCAGGTCGCTTCTTGAAGCCACATGCTCACCTGTGGTTTTTTTGTCACAATGATGTACAGGAAGGTAAAGGTGTAGAATAAATAAGTCTTCTATCGGCGGCTTTTAATTGACAGAATGAGCAGCTGAGCTGTGTCAAGCTGCAGTATCAACCAAATGTTTTGCAATTAGTTCTGGTCAATTATTCAGTGCTATGTTGTCCCCTTAGTAGTAATGTCTTTGCCTTGCATTACTGTTCTGTAGTAATGCAGGACAAATGACTGAGGTGTTATGGGACCAACGACCACGGTTCTTTTGACTTTATAATAATTATGGATAAAGTCAGGGGAGGTCCAGAAGTTAAAATTCTCAATTGGGACAGTGCCAACCTTGATGGTATTAGACAGGAACTTGGAGTAGGATGTTTGCAGGTAAAGGGATGTCCTGAAAGTGGGTTGGTTTTAAAAGTGTGGTGAGGCTTCTGGACACAGCCTAAGGCTAACATGAAGCTGTTTGAATTTGGAAGAATCCAGTCAAAGAATCCAAGCGCAGATCTAAGACTGCTTGATAGCCCTCTCAATTCCTCCTTCCATTTGTAATAGTTATACAGCACAGAACTAGGCCCTTGAGCCAAGCCAACCAAGATGTTTGTCCCACCTGTCTTTGTTTGGTCTATATCCCTCAACATTCTCATAAATCTGCTCTGTACTCTTTCCAACTGTGACATGCTTCCTGTAGTAGGGTGACCAAAACTCAACCCAAAGGTAACATAATGTTCCAAATTCTATACTCAATACCCTGACTAAAGGCCATGTGTACCGAAAGCTGCATTGACCACTCTTTCTACCTTACATAGAAACATAGAAATTAGGTGCAGGAGCAGGCCATTCGGCCCTTCGAGCCTGCACCGCCATTCAATATGATCATGGCTGATCATCCAACTCAGTATCCTGTACCTGCCTTCTCGCCATACCCCCTGATCCCTTCAGCCACAAGGGCCACATCCAACTCCCTCTTAAATATGGCCAACGAACTGGCCTCAACTACCTTCTGTGGCAGAGAATTCCACAGATTCACCAATCTGTGTGAAAAACGATTTTCTCATCTCGGTCCTAAAAGACTTCTCCCTTATCCTTAAACTGTGACCCCTTGTCCTGGACTTCCCCAACATCGGGAACAATCTTCCTGCGTCTAGCCTGTCCAACCCCTTAAGAATTTTGTAAGTCTCTATGAGATCACCCCTCAATATTTTAAATTCCAGCGAGTACAAGCCAAGTCTATCCAGTCTTTCTTCATATGGAAGTCGTGCCATCCCAGGAATCAGTCTGGTGAACCTTCTCTGTACTCCCTCTATGGCAAGAATGTCTTTCCTCAGATTAGGAGACCAAAACTGTACGCAATCCTCCAGGTGTGGCCTCACCAAGACCCTGTACAACTGCAGTAGAACCTCCCTGCTCTTGTACTCAAATCCTTTTGCTATGAATGCCAACATACCATTTGCTTTCTTCACAGCCCTGCTGCACCTGCATGCCTAACTTTCAATGACTGGTGTACCATGACACCCAGGTCTCGCTGCATCTCCCCTTTTCCTAATCGGTCACCATTCAAATAATAGTCTACCTTCCTGTTTTTGCCACCAAAGTGGATAAACCTCACATTTATCCACATTATACTGCATCTGCCATGCATTTGCCCACTCACCCAGTCTATCCAAGTCATCCTGCAGCCTCCTAGCATCCTCCTCACAGCTAACACTGCCCCCCAGCTTCGTGTCATCCGCAAACTTCGAGATGTTGCATTTAATTCCCTCGGCCAAATCATTAATGTATATTGTAAATAGCTGGGGTCCCAGCACTGAGCCTTGCGGCACCCCACTAGTCACTGTCTGCCATCCTGAAAAGGACCCGTTCACTCCTACTCTTTGCTTCCTGTCTGCCAGCCCAGTTCTCTATCCACATCAATACTGAACCACCAATGCCATGTGCTTTAAGTTTGTATACCAATCTCTTGTGTGGGACCTTGACGAAAGCCTTCTGAAAGATATACAACACATCCACTGCTTCCCCCTGATCCACTCTACTAGTTACATCCTCAAAAAATTCTATAAGATTCGTCAGACATGATTTTACCCTTCGTAAATCCATGCTGACTTTGTCCAATGATTTCACCACTTTCCAAATGCGCTGCAATCCCATCTTTAATAATTGACTCTAGCAGTTTCCCCACTACCGATGTTAGACTAACTGGTCTGTAATTCCTCGTTTTCTCTCTCCCTCCCTTTTTAAAAAGTGGGGTTACATTAGCTACCCTCCAATCCTCAAGAACTACTCCAGAATCTAAAGAGTTTTGAAAAATTATCACTAAGGCATCTGCTATTTCTGGGGCTACTTCCTTAAGTACCCTGGGATGCAGCCTATCTGGCCCTGGGGATTTATCGGCCTTTAATCCATTCAATTTACCCTACACCACTTTCCGGCTAACCTGGATTTCACTCATTTCCTCCGTCTCATTTGACCCGCGATCCCCTGCTATTTCCGGCAAATTATTTATGTCTTCCTTAGTGAAGACAGAACCAAAGTAGTTATTCAATTGGTCTGCCATGTCCTTGTTCCTAAGGACCTTTGACCCCTCTACTCTACAATACTCCCCAGGGCCAAGCCATTCACTCAGGAGGTACTGCCCTGGTTTGGCTTATCAAAATGCAGAATCTTGCACTTATCTGAAAGGAGCAAGGTGAGTGGGAAATGTGAGGTGGGGAGATATGGGAAAATACAGGGTGGGTATTACTCTGTGTTCATACCATTGGGTTGTAAGCTACCCAAGTGGAATACGAGTTGCTATTTCTCCAGTTTGTTTGTCACCTTGATCTGGCCATTGAGGAGGCAAAGGGTGAAGGTTGGAATAGGAAGAGGAGTTAAAATAGTTAGCAACTGGGAAAAGCAGCAGGCCTTCGTGAACAGAGCACAAGTGTTCAAAATGGTTGCCTGGTCTTGCTGATATAAAGGAGGCAACTTTGGGAACATCAAGTGCATTAGATCAGGTGTGAAGAGGTGCATATGAACATCTATCTTGCCTGGAAGGGCTACTGGGGTCCCTGGATGGATCCCTGCTTGCACCTCCTGCGGTTCCAAGGAAAAATACCTGGAAAGAGGTGATTTGGGTTGGGTTGGAAGGGATGAGTGAACCAAGGAATTAAGGGAGTGGTCCCTATGGAAAGGGGTAGAGACATGGTACATTGGTGAGAAAAAAATGAAACCCCTCAAAATCCTTGTAGCTATTCAAAAATCAGTATGGAGAAGATTCTTGAAATGTTGCTGAATACCTTTTCTGATTTACCTTGTTTCCCCTTTTCAAGGAAATATTCTCTATTTGGACAAAGATGCAACATCCACAGATAAATTGATGCTGATTGATTTTGAGTACAGCAGCTACAACTACAGGTAATGACCTCTGAGCTATTAGGCTAAGATCAGAAGTCTCCAACATGAGCATGGGTGCCAAAGATATACACAAAGGGCTGGAGTAACTCAGCGAGTCAGGCAGCATCCCTGGAGAATATGGATAGGTGACAGGCTGGATACTTCTGACAAGTGACCAAGAAACACTCCTCCCTCCTTCCCCCATTTCCTCCACCCCCTCCCCAAAAACCACAGATAAGTACGAACTGGAAACCACCACTACATTCTGGTTTTGGCGATATTAGCTAGAGCGAAGCCTTATTTGCAGGTGACATCATCTTGTTCTGGACAGGCTATTTATCTTTTTGGTCATACAACTAGCTTGGATCTGACCACTGCCCTCAATGGCAATCACTCTTTGGGGGCTTAACTATTAGCTTTCCCTGGTTAGGGAGGAGTGATGGGGCTATGGATTGCAATGGGTATCTGGCTTCCTGTTTGAGGGCGAGTGCGGGGGAAAGGGAGGACTGCTGCTTAACGTGTACCTTATGCCTTGTCTTTGTTCGCAGGGGCTTTGACATTGGAAATCACTTCTGTGAATGGATGTATGACTACACTTATGATCAGTGGCCTTTCTTCAAAGTTAATATGGAGAATTATCCCAACCGACAGCAGCAGGTATTGATAACGGCAAGCTGATCTTTGGGTATCTACACAAGGTGAAAAAGGAAAGGAAATTCTTTCTGTTACCACAACATCTGGCATTGGTCACACAAAAGTCAATGTTAGGCCTCTCTAAAGAAATGCTTTCAGAAGCTGTTTCTTGACTGAGAATCTTGCCGTCGGGTATTCTTCATGTCTCAAAAGCATTCATGGTCAACTTCCATTAACAGCAATGTGATTAGTCTACTTCACTTAAATAACTTTAAACTCTTATTTCTCTTCAGCTTCACTTCATCAGACATTACCTTTCTGAATATTCGGGGAATAAAGGGGACTCGGTGCATGAGGATCAGTTGAAAATTGAAGAAGAGATGATCATTGAGATCAACAGGTTGGGCACTTGTATGGGATAATCAGGGGGCTAAGTTAGTGAGAAGTTTTATAACAGTGGGGATATAAGGATGGTGAGGCTGGCAGCTAAGCTGTTCTTTTCTGCGCAATTAACTGCTAGAATCTAAAGATTGGTGGACTTGGCAGATGCCATTTAATCGACTCTCCATGTGAAACCTGAAGACCTCTTGCTCTTCTTATGGGGTAGATGTTCATGCTAAATGGAGTCATGAGCCATGGTAGCAAGATTGAAAGCCCCAGAGTGCACTGACCTTTTAATACAGAAAATGCTAAAGCACATCTTGGGTAGAAAGAGTTATAGCCTCTGTTTTGTATTTCATGTTGACGAAAGTAGAGGGAGGCCTTTCCTGGAATATATTTCTGATCTGCCTCGGTGATTTTTGCCTCGCATGAATACTGTTTAAGGAGACTGAAGAAAACTCACCTAAAGCTGTGTATTACTCGTAGAAAAACTCCACTAGCGCTGTTTTACAGTGACCTGTGCATGACTTTTTGGATGGTTTATAGACAAAAATGCTAGAGAAACTCAGCGGGTGAGGCAGCATGTATGGAGCGAAGGAATTAGGCAATGTTTCGGGTCTAAACCCTTCTTCAGACAGGATTGATTAGTTGCTTGTCAGTAATAATGCCAGATTTAGAATGAAATTGTGGGAAGTGGTGGTGTTGGGCCAATGAAGGTTTTTTTCTGGTTAAACTAACTGATGCTATGTATTACTTTCTTAAGGTATGCCCTAGCCTCTCACTACCTGTGGGCACTCTGGGCTATTATACAAGCAAGGCTTTCCACGATTGAGTTTGGTTACATGGTGAGTTATGTGTGTCTGTGTGTCTTTCAGCCTCTCATTGCACACTACCTCACCTTTTTTGTCTTCCCATTCTTGTGCATAAGTTAAGAGAGGACAGGAATGGGTTATACATTGGCAAGGGATGTGAAATGGCTAACCAACATTTAAATGGTTCCTTTTTGGATTGGCAATCTGTAGCTAGTGCAACTATATATAATCTACAGTTTTGATTGTGATGAAAGGACTGGGGCATTTGCTGATGAGACAAAGTGGGTTAGCAAGTTGAAGAGCGCGCAGCTTGCAAATGATGTAGTGAGTGGGCAATGAGGTGGGAGATGGAGACTGATTTGGGAAAATGGGGTTATCCATTTTGGAAGGAAGTTTGGAAAAAACAAAATATTACTTGACGTGAAAACTGTTGTAAATGGTTTGGGGAGTGGAATACGTGAAAAAGTTAATATGCAAGCAGTTGGGAAGGTTGGTGGGATCCTGGTCCCTTATGTGAGAGGTATGGGGTGTAGAGATGGTACAGAGAAAGTTCATTCAGATGATCTCCAGATGAAATAGTTGACAAATGTTGAAAGAGGCTACCTTCTCTTGTGGGCGTATCTGTAACATGAGCATATTTTGAATAACGGCTTCTCATTTTGGACAATAGAGATTTCCTTCTCTCATAGGATGGAGCCGATGTCCATGTCCCCAAAATATATTCAGACATTTGCACTGAAGTTGAGGTGGAGTGGGGGAAAATTGATGTTCATGCCAAGAGTTTGTCAGCCATGATAGTACTGAATCGTGGAGGATGAACAGTTGACCTACTTAGCCTACTCCGGCACCTTGTTTTCCCATTCTTGCCTGCCCCGCTGCCTCGCACTGTCCCTCCCCTCCACCACTGCCTCCTCCCTTGACCGGCTCACCCACTCACTTGCTTCCCACTTTATAAATTGGAGATGATTCTGCTTTGTGCTTTCTGAAGGTGATGTCTCTTTTGTTTCAGGATTATGCCCTGTATAGACTGGAAGCCTACTTTGAACAGAAGAGAATATTTGCTTGACTTGCCGTTAGAGCGATAGCACTGCTGTCTTGCTTGGAATTCAGCACGTTTCTGTTATTAATATATTTTTTAAAATTGCATTTAGCTTCAAATGAGTCCTGGACCGTTTCATACCTGATCAGTGACTGCACTTTGAAATCACACAAATGTAGGTCGATGAACTTGAATCATAGACTAAAAATGGTGATCATTGACGTCTTGGGAGGGGTGTGGTTGAGAAAGTTAATCTCCAGTTATGTGAAGTCCTGGGCCACAGATTATCGTGCAGGAGCTTGTAGCAGTATGTTTCTTATGTGTGTTCTTGTACTGTGTATCTCCATCCTCATGCTCCAGCTGTCTCCCAACACAAGAAGTACAAGGCTGGTTTTCCTTGTCACTGCAGTGCTTTTAAGTAGCTGTCTGTGCTAGATATTTAGTTTAAGATAGTCTGATTGGACTGATTAAGACCTTGTGGTTTACTTTGGTGATTTAAGTTAATGGTGTCATTTGTCATCCCTAAGTGCTATCAAACAGGTGATGAAAGATTGCCTTGAATGCTGCAAGGTATTTCAAAGTTGTTGGGTAGGGTGTTCTAAGATTTAAACATGATGGTAAAGAAGAAATGACTCCACATTAGCCATTTGTTAGAAACATAACCTGTGGGTGGTGTTCCTGTGCACCTGCTACCCTCTTTGTTTTTGATGGTAGAGTTCACATAACCACAGAAGTAATTGGATGTTGGTTTGAATACACTTCCACACCATTGATAAAAATAAAATGAGTACAGTTAAACAATGCACACTAGTTTGCTATGTGGTATAATATGTGGTATAGAATACTATGCTGAGGTTGGTACAGTTGCAAGGAATATCTGCCCAGGTTCCTACTCAGGAAAGATAAACAAATAGTGGAAACTTGATGAGAAATTCTCAGCATTATAATTTATCAGTAATATCAATGGATGGAGAAAGAATTGTGTGTCAGTTCAATGACTTGCATTTCTAATTTTTCTCTCTCGGTTGCATGACCTGCTTCCATTCTTTTATTCCTGTTTCTGGCATGGTTTAGAAATCAAGAACAGTTGTTCACTCAATAATTAAAGCTTGCATTAGCTCATTCTTATGACATATTTTGGTGTCACTCTTGCTACTAACCTTTTGAACTGTTTGGTATAGTTTGCAGCTGCCAAAAGTAATTGGGGGTTGGTTTCTTGTGTGCTGCAGATCACGGTGGCTCCGGGCCTCCTTTGCTTGTACTGTTGGTGGCTTGCTGATCAGTGACCAGTGCAGAGAGCATTCCCTGCCTGGATGGTGTGCAGGCTGCATCCTAGCCCACCTGTAAGGGAAGGGGGTGGTGTGCGCTCATTAACTCAAATAAACAAGTATGAGTTGTTTATTGAGTAATGCCAGTCTTTCACTCTTAATGTCAGGTTAAGGAATTATGCATACAAGGCATTGTGCAAGTCTACAATCATTCCAGATCCTCTTCAATAATATTGGGGAGTTTCGGTCTTGCGAAACTTGTGTTTACAGATTGATTCTCTTCCTACTGGTTGTTCACCACCTTCAACCAATGGAAGCAATAGTAAGACACCATAAATCTGCTGCCCCAATGGTTTTGGCACCTGGTTCACACTGGCCTCGTCCATGCACTCTTCTTAAAGGGACCTGAGCCCACTGGAAAGCTTGTTTATAACACTATTGTGTAATGTTTTTGCAAGTGAGTTGGGAGTTAACTGAAGTACCATCCAATTGCATGAAAAATCTGCCATCCAGCTCTACCAAAGTCCCAACTGTTCCAGAACCATTTCACTGTATTGTCAGTTTACTATGAATTGTTTTTCATAGCTCCAGATGCCAGGTATGTGGTGGGGGCGGGCGATGGGAATCGGCACATTAAAACTGCGGTGAATATCAGCTTTGGCTCTTGCAGTCTACTCCTTGTTCTGGAACTGTTCCAGAAAATCTTTTCGTCATCCTCAACCCCCCCCCCCCCCCCCAGGCTTTGTCAATCCCAAGGTAGTGGCCATTGAACAAAGGTTTTGCCAGAGTTTTTTTTTAAATCATAACTTGTAGGGAAGAAAAGGAACAAGATTTGGTTTGTCACCAAGCAAAAATCATTCCACCTGGCTTGGGAAGCAAAGATCTGTTAGTTAATCTAATTTAATCATCCTTTCCATGTCTGGGCCCATTTATTTTACATCATTATTGACATTAAATAAAGTGGTGTGGTGTACAATCATTCATTGTTTGTGTCATAACTGTAACCTTCAGTGATGCTTTAGTGGATTTGTGATTCATATTCATCTTTGAGCTGGTATTCCATTCAGGTAACCAGCATGTGTAAACCATCGAGCTAAAACTTATCCCATCTTAATTTCATGACTTTGACAGAATTGAAGCAAATTCTGCGAGGTCAAGAATTTTTGTGGCCACATATTTTAAAGTGGGAATTGTACCATTATGTTTATTCCAATCATTAGTATAGATTTTCTCTGCTCCACATTCACTGGAACACTGGCCATTCAGCCCACGAGATTCGTACAATGTTTTTCCTTCACATCCATTACTTTAATCTTCTAATTCCAACAAATCCTGCAATTTCTTTAACTTTTCTCAATCTCTACTATCTGTTGCAGTTATTTGTAGGGGTGAGTTACACATAAACAGGTTGAGTGAAGAAGTGTCCCCATGTTGTTCAATGGGTTTTTTGTGTTTGATCATTATTTGTGGTACTGGTTCTGATTTCACTGTACATTAATTGGTACATGTGACAATAAACTGACCTTTGAACCTTTGATTTCACCCCGTTTGGAAAACAATGTCTCCATTTATACTTTCAAACCCTTGCATGGCAAAGTTCAAATGTTCTCTGTTATAGAGAACAGAGCATTGGCCAGTTGCATCTTTGCTGATTGCAAATCTAAGATGGTATTGTGCTTGAAAGCCTTGCTAATCTTTGAAAATTAACAATTGTACACAACATTTGTAGTTTTATTTGATCTTAACATTTTCTAAAACTTCAGAAACTAATCTTAATACACTGAAACACAGTAACAGTTAGGTAAAGTAAGTACGTTTATTGGCCAAGTATTCACATACAAGGAATTTGCCTTGGTGCTCCACCACACATGTAACAACGTGATATACAGTGACAGTTACGAATGACTCTGAAAACACTGAACATTAAATAATAATAAAACATTAATGATAAAACACCATTGATCAAGCATGTGAACCAACAAAATGTCAGATTAAAGGGAGGCTACAGATTTTTGGCTGTTGAGTAGAGCCAACTACTCGTGGGTAAAAACTGTTTTTGTGTGTGGCTGTGGCAGCTTTGACAGTCCAGAGTCGCTTTCGAGGGAAGTGATTCAAAGAGTTTGTGGCCAGGGTGAGAGGGGTCAGAGATGATCTTGCCCGCTCGCTCTGTTAAGTTGTAATTACTGTTCACCTAACTCTAATCTCACATCTATTTTAATTTTTCATTGTTATGTCTGGTATCTTCACTTTTTTTTATTCTACCTTCATGTTTACTTACTTCTACAATACACAGGACTGACAGTTGGCTCAGGTCTGAGAGAACCTCCTGTTTAATTTGTTTTGTTTAAAAATGATTTTCAAGAAAATAAATTATCTACCAATTAACATCACAGTTGTTGTTTTCTTTGGTTTGATCATTGAGTTGATTCTGGGACCTGGGGGTTTGTGAATTGGTGAACATCAATCCACATTAAAGTCCTTTACCAGTAGGCCATAATTCCAAATAAATGGTGTATTTAATGGAATCTCAAGCAGCTCAACCACAAGGAAGTATTTCACAAGAATGTGATGGGAATACTAAACAGCAAGAATGGACAGCTGTTGGTAAAATAAAGAAATGTTCAAACGTCGGAACAAAAGAACCTAAGAATAAAGGTTAAGGAAAGGTAACAAAAAATGTTTTTTAAGGCGATTGAATACATTTTTTATATAATTTAATAAAAATCAGTGTGAGGCAATAGTAATATTACGGATGGAAGGCATATAAATGTCAAGAATATTAATTGTCAGGAAATTCTTACTTGCTGTGTGATGTGTTTGTCACCAGAGAGTGACTTGGTTTCAAGTCTTGCCATAGTTGGGTGAATGTTAGAGTGAACATCCTGTTAGAATGTCAATGGCTCCCCTTCTGAAGCTTAAGATAGGTGGGCGAAATGTGGCAGTTTAAAGATATGCGCCACATCATAGTCGTCCCTCTGTTTGATTTGTTTGGTACAAAATGTCACTATATTTTTGTGTTAAAGTACATTCATCAGAAATTCTGATGGGTTCTCACAAGAATAATCTCTACCATGTCCCCTCATTAACTCAAGTCACGAGTCAAGTCAAGAGAGTTTATTGTCATGTGTCCCAGATAGGACAATGAAGTTCTTGCTTTGCTTCAGCACAACAGAATATAGTAGGCATGAATGCAGAACATACCAGTGTGTCCATATACTATTATATAAATATATACACACATGAATAAATAAACAGATAAAGTGCAAATAAACAGATAATGGTCTATTAATGTTCAGAGACTTGTTTCAGTTGAGTTTGACTTCTCTAGGCGAGTGAGAAGAGATAGTCTAGATAGCTATTCCTGAACCTGGATGTTGCAGTCTTCAGGCTCCTGTACCATCTACCTGAAGGTAGCCAGCGGGGAGATGAGTGTATGGCCAGGATGGTGTGGGTCCTTGATGAATGCTGCAGCCTTTTTGAGGCAACGAATGCAATAGATCCCTCGATGGTAGGGAGGTCAGAGCCGATGATGGACTGGCAGTTGTTTCCCACCTTTTTTGTAGTCTTTTTCTGCTCCTTTGCGCTCAAGTTGCTGATCAAGCCATGATGCCACCGGTCAGCATGCTCTCTACTGTGCACTTCTTGTAGTAAGTTAGTGAGAGTCCTTGACATACGACTCTCCGTAATCTTCAAGGAAGTAGAGGCGTGATGTGCTTTCTTTTATGGATTGCATCAGTCTTTCGGACCAGGAGAGATCTTCAGAAAATATGACAATGCCCAGGAATTGAAGCTTTTGACCTCTCACCATCGGACCGTTTGATATAAATGGGATTGTGGTCTCCATCCTACCCCTTACGGAAAAGTCCCCAATTAGTTCCTTAGTTTTGCTGGTGTGAGGGTCAGCTTACTGGCACAATTTGGGTCAGCGGTCGATCTCTCTTCTATACTTTCACTCGTCCCCCATCAGTGATTACGTTCCTCCAAAAAGTGGTTGGTGTCGTCAGCAAACTTGATGATGGAGTTTGCACTATGACCGGCTATGAGTCATGAGTATAGAATGAGTTTAACAGGCAGGTGGCTGAGCATGCAGCCTTGCAGTGGTTCCGTTTGCTGATTGTTATCGAGGCTGACACATTTCTACCCAATACGAACAGTCTTGTGGTCTGCGAATGAGGATAGTCGAGGATCCATTGCAGGAAGTTGTGTTTGTCAACACAACTCCTACTTGTGCTGATAAACAGAACTCCTATTTGTGCTGTCTGTTCGTGAGCACAAAGTGTGACAGTTAGAATGTGACTCTGAAACTGAACATTGGAGGGAATGGTGCAGAAAACATTATA
>CM069151.1:35399799-35467743 GCA_035221665.1 Okamejei kenojei | reverse complement strand
TCCTTCTACTTCTTACCGAGTAGTTGCAAGCCCAGCCGCCCCAATCTACAACATATGACAGTTCCTCAGCCTAGGAATTATCCTCTGTGAACCTAATAACGCTGCACTCCCTCAATAGAAAAGAATTGTCCTTCCTCAAGCTTTGGAGACCAAAACTAACACACTAGTGCCCTGTACAGTCTGCAGAGGACCCTCTTTGCCCTATACTCACACCCTCTTGTAAGAAGGCCAACATGCCTTGTTTTATCTTCACTGCCTAATGTAACCTGCACCGCTTTACTTTCAGTACTGATTGACCAGGGACCCCCAGATCCCGTTTGTACTTCCCCTTTTCCCAACAAACACCCTTAGATTAATAGTATACGACCATGCCTACCAGTTGCCTGCTTCAAAACATTTCCTTCATTCGCCCAATCCCTCTGCAGTCGGGTTCTGGTTAACCTTCTCCTGACACTTAATTTAGTTTGTTAACCAAAATGTAGGAAAGACACGGGGCAAGTGGCTGGTGTGCAGAGCGATTGTCACATCAGGCAGCTGTGAAGGAACTATGACAAGAGAAGTTAGAGATTTTGGGATATAAAGTGCAAAAAAAATCACACAAGGTTCCAAAAGCCCATTCACTGGATGTTTTCAAAAGAATTAGATAGCTCTTGAGATAAAGAAATCAAGGGATATGGAAAAAGCAGGAACGGGATACTGATTTAAGATGCTCAACCTGAACATTATTGACTGGCAGTGCTGCTTTAAGGGCCGAATGGTCTTCGTTTCTACTCCTGCACCCTATTTATCTAAAGTTTCTATGTTTCTAAACCTGCAGAAAAGACAGTATAAGGGAAAACATACAATTAAATTATCAGGACATTGAAGTAAATGCATTAATGGCTCAGGTACAGATCCACCCTGTACTGTTAAGTGCGCAGCATACTCAGCAATTCTTCAACAGGAATGACACCGTTTTGATTTAATAACCCACAGGAAGAGACTTTCACATGGACTGATGGATCTTCATCAAGTTACCAACACTGGCTTTCGAGTGAACCTAAATATAATGAAGGCAATGAAGATTGCGTGAAACTAACTTAATGTAATAGGAGGTGACCTCAACAGACCTGCGTTTGCACAAGTGGAGATCAAAAACCAATCCCATGGGTCCTGTGCTCTGCTGAATGGCACTGACTGCCCAGCAGTGAGAGGAGGATATATGGGATGTAATGCAGGAGTCAGGAGAGAACAGACACCAAGTGAAACTGTGCAGATGAATGTACATTGGAATCAATGGATATGGGGAGAAAGGCAGCACGGGTTATTGATTGGGGACGATCTACACGGCATTAGAGAAGGTACAATGTCCACGGAAGGCACACAAAGAAAGAACTGAACTCAGACAGCAAAGTGAAAGGAATGTCCTGAGATTCATTTCAAAAGAATTAAATGCAGAAACATTATGCTCAACCTCTGTGTATTCTGGTTAGAGTGGACATGCTGTACTGTGAACCGTTCCATGTCACTGTTTGATACAAGACTGACAGGCAGGTGGAGCAGTGAACTGATCATAATACAGAGCGGCAGAGAAGATCCAACGGCTGAGGCTTGTTCTCCACAAAGAGAAGATTGAGGGGTGACCAACTGGGGCCGATCTCACTGTGAAGGATTTCAAGGGGGGGATGTCGAGAGGATGTTTCCTCGAGTGTGGGAACCAGATTTAGGTACATAAATGTAAAAATAGCCACCGATAAATCAAAGAGAGAAGAAGGGAAAATCTCCTTGACTTGGGGTCGGGCGGGCAGGTGGAAGTCAGGAGCATGTAATGGAGGCAGAGAGCACAGATGTACTTAAGGGAGAGGTAGATGGAGAAAGGAACAGACGGAATGTGTTGATGGGGTCGGATGAAGGGAAGGGGAGGCTGGTGGGGAGCAGCAACAGTAGCACAGGTCATGGGCCGAGTGGTCTGTTTCTGTGCTCCACGTGGCAACGGAACACCCTAATTCTACAAATACAGTGTAACGCTACAGATATTGGAATGTGCACTGATGTAAAAATCCCCAGATTTAGACACGCCATCGGTTGCAGAGATTCCAGATCTGATTCAAATAGATGAACATTTTGACCAAACGGTGAAAACAGAAAATGATGGAAATACACTCAGCAGGTAGGCAGCATCTGTGGAGAGAGGAACAGTGTAAGATTTCCCTCAATGACCTTCCTGTTTTCCTCTCCACAAATGACACCTGACCTATTGCATATTTCCAGCCTTTATTTCACATTTCCAGCATCTTCCGCATTTTATTTTTGTGACTAACAGGAAAATGCTTTTTCTCTTTTCATGTTTCTAGGAGTGGGAGTCCTGGAATGATTTTTTGTCCTCTGAGTTAAAACTTGATTTTACTTCGGACTCACGTGAGTGACTATGTGAAGAAGCCCCGCCAGGCGCATGTGCGTCATTACGTCCGACGCATGGCGCACTTAAGCTCCATGAGTCTGGCTCGGGAGCCAACGGAGTTGTTTAGGCAATGGAGCGAGTTTGGAAAAAGTCTGTCCGTTGTAGGATCTTAATGCGCGGGCCCGCAGTTAGTGCTCGCAGATCAGGTCGGGAGATACTGGCTGCGGTAACGCCGGCTCCGACACCGACTGCTGATCTACCGGGCAGCTCAACTGCCTCCGTTAACTCCAGTGCTTCAGGTCACTGAGGCCACTCCACCAGGGAGGAAGGCCAAAAGAATATCTCTCAGGCCCATCTTATCCGACGAGTCTGATGAGGAAGACTCCCCTCCTTCTAACAAAAAGATCTGGGACGGCTCGATCAAATGGAGAAAATGCTGCAAACTATGATGAGCCACAAAATATTCCAGTCTGGGTCGAATGCCCCTAGTATTCCCCAAACAGCCTCACGTAGAGGCCCATATGGTGAAGAGGACTTTACATCCTACGAATATCAGTGGGAATCACCCCTCACAACACCTTGTTTAGGGCTGGTAGAGACCTCCATAGAGCAAGACTCAGGAGAGCCAGGGCAGGAGGAGTCTGACCCATAGGTTGGTGTCACTGCTTTTGGGCACACACCAAGGCACATGAGCCATGCTCCAGGAGTCCCGGATGTAGCAAGAAATTTTGCCATACCGGAAGGTACTGGTGAAGCCATGGAGGAAAACCTGGCTGCTAACATCAACTACGTGGCCTCTCACCAGCTACAGGATTCCATTATGGAACAAACAACCACCCGTTATGTCAAACCTGTTAATTGTGCGTCGCTCAAGGTGCCCACTGTGAACTCTGCTATCTGGGCAGAGATGAGTGCAACGATGCATGGACAAGAGATTCAATTCCAGCGAGGCCTCAAATTGGTGGGGTCAGGGATCAGGGCTTTCGGCAAAATGGTCCGAGGGGCACCGATGTCCGGGACACAGCAGGATACGTTGGCCCTGCTGTGCAATGCATACTTTGAAATATACTGCATTCGGAAAATTGCTATTAAGCCGACTCTAAACCCACGATTTGCAGCTCTGTGCAGCTCAGTGCAGGTCATCCAACATTCACAGCGCCAAATTATCTATTTGGCGAGGGTCTGCTGAAACAGGTCAAAGAGCTGGGAGAAGAGGCCAAAATGATTGGCCTCGTGAAGACTTACGTCCCTTCGGACAGGATGCCACCTCACAGGTCTTTTTCGACACAACGGGGGTCAGATCCTGGGGCAGGGCCAAGCAGAGTGCTACCAGTGGGACGCATTATTACCCACCTGTATACGCCAACTACAACCCTAGCAAGGCAAGAAGAACAAGAACTCCAAGGTCGACTATCGAGGTATGGGTGATTCATTCAGTCCAGGAAAACTCCTCTGGGGAGCAACCTCCGGTTGGGGGTAGGTTACAGTTTTTTTTATGATGAATGGTGCTGCATAACATCTGATCTGTTTATACTGGAGACTGTCTCAAGGTCTCGAATAGAGTTTATGTCAGGAATTCATCCACCTGCACAAAATATGCCTAGTCGGGTATTGTTTTTTTCCGGACCAGAAACTCTGCAGGTAAATAAAGAAATTGGGGTTTTGTTTCAAAAGGGGGTAATTGAGAGGACGACATACCATCCTCAACAATTTGTGTCCAATATATTCCCCAGACAGATAAAAGATGGTGGGTGTCGAGTCATTCTGGATCTAACCCAGTTAAATTCCTATGTCCAGTATAGGCATTTTAAAATGGACACCTTCAATACTGCTAAACAGCTGTTATCATGTTATTATAGGCAACCGTAGATCTGAAAGATGCATATTATTCAGTACCAATTCATTATCAGTACCGAAGATACTTGAAATTTAGTTGGATGGGACAACTGTGGCAATATAAAGCATTGCCCAATGGGTTAACCTCAGCACCTAGGTTGTTCACAAAATTGTTAAAACCAGATCTGGCGCTACTTCGTGCCCAGAATCACATTGTGATGGCTTATCTAGATAATATTTTAATTATAAGAAACACTCAGGAAACAAAACATCCGAGGAGTCGGTTTCAGCAACCAAACCCCTGTTTGAGAGGTTAGGTTTACTTGTCCATCCAACAAAATCCAAGCTAGAGCCATCCCAAAAAAATGATTATTTGTGATTTGTTATTGATTCAGTTGATATGTCAGTGACTTTGCCTATGGCCAAGGCTGTTGAAATCAGGGAGGTCTGTACCAGTCTTGCTGAAAAGCAACAACCCTCCATCCGGGAAGAAGCCAGTGTTATTGGTAAATTGGTGGTGGCTTTCCCTGCAGTGAAGTTTGGACCACTGCACTATCAAAGTTTGCAACGAGCTAGAGAACAAGCACTTGAACATGCAGGTCATTTTGATAAAGCTATGCAGTTGCCAGCCAAAGCCATCACCAAATTACAATGGTGGATAATCAATATTGCACAAAGTACCAAAAATATTTTGGTTCAACAATCTTCAGTGGTTTTACAAACAGATGTCAGTGCTTTGGATGGGGAGCCACAGACAGCGAGTCTAGCTGTGGTGGCAGATGGAGTGTGCAAGAGGATTTAATCCTGCAAAGGCATGGTGTAAATTACTTAGAATTGCTGGGGGCATTCTATGGATTAAAAGCTTATTGTTCACCAATGAATAATTTACATGTTCAGCTCCAGATTGACAATACCACGGCTGTTGCCTATATCAATCAACTGGGAGGAATAAGGTCAGTTTCATGTGATAATCTGGCTAACCTCATTTGGGACTGGTGTATTTCCAGGAATATCTGGGTCTCAGCTATCTACCTACCAGGTAGAGATAATGTGGTGGTAGACAACAGGTCACGGAAATTTAATGACAACATAGAATGGATGCTAAATCCTGATGTTTTTAAAATAATTGTCAGCCGCTATGGTTTGCCAGATATAGATCTGTTTGCATCCAGGCTAAATCACCAGTTGCTTAAATACATTTCGTGGGAACCAGATTCAGGAGCAGTAGCGGTGGATTCATTCTCGCTACATTGGGAACGTACGTTCTTTTATGCTTTTCCCCCATTCTGCCTCATTAGGCAATGCCTCACCAAAATAGAGCAGGACTCTGCCTCAGGTGTTTCTGGACTGGCCTACACAGCCATTGGTGCTGAGAATGATGAGTCAGACATTCATGGCTGTCCCCAACTGCAGTAATTTGTTGGTGCATCCAGTAACAGGAGAAAGTCGTCCGTTACATGATCGTATTAATCTGTTAATCTGCAGGTTCTGACCAGACCGTTACAAGGGTTTGGACTGTCGAGTAGGACCATGGATGTGATAACTGCAGCTTTGAGAGACTGCACTAAAAAACAATATGTGTCTGATATTAAGAAATGGGAGATGTTTTGCTTGCAGTCAGATATATCTTATCATACGGCAAGCATACTGGATGTATTGGAGTTCCTTGCTACATTGCATTTTGATGAACACTTGAGATATAGTGTCATTAGTAGTGCTCGGAGTGCTTTGTCCTTCTATTTAGGGCAGTTTTCAGAACAACAATCTATCGGGTCTCATCTGTTAGTGTCCCGATTCATGAGAGGAATCTTTAACAAGAACCCTCCTAAGCCTAGATATACAGAAATCTGGGATGTCAGTATAGTTCTCACACTGCTTTGGCAATGGGCTCCAATTATCTCACTGTCTTTTCAGAAGTTAACACTTAAAGTGGTTATGCTCATGGCATAACTACGACTAGATAGCATGTACTCTTCTGTAGATAACGTTATGTTTTATGTGTATGATTTAATCAAACAAAGCAGGCCAGGAATGGCCGGAACCAAAGTAAGATTTAAAGCATACCCCGTTAACCAAACGTTATGTGTAGTCAAGCACCTGAGTCAATATATCGAGGTAACTAAGAGGCTCTGAGACAACAATGCTCATCAGCCACAAAAAAACTCATAAAAAGGTGTCAGTACAAAGTATTTCTAGATGGTTAAAACAGGTTTTGCATTGTGCTGGAGTAGACTCTCTTGTGTTTAAATCTCACTCCACCAGGGTGGCATCAACATCCACAGCAAAGGCACAGGACGTGCCTCTAGACCAAATCCTCGGGGTGGCAGGATGGTCTAGGGAGGCGACCTTCTCAAAATTCTATGATAAACCCGTCCTGACAGTGCAAGGTTTTGGGTTCGGTTTGATTTCTTTTCTTTCTAAATTTTATTTGTAATTTCCCCCTGGGACAGAGGGGTTATTACTGTTTTGTTTATTATTATTAAAAATGTTTATTGGATAATTCGAGGCAATATTCATTGCCTCGTTGTCTCAGAGCCTCTTAGTTACCTCGAATTATTTATTCACTACTGTGTCAACTGAAGCAGTGTGTCGTATGGAATGGATCTACAGGATGAAATCACAGAGCATTGAAATCTTCACGTAGTCACTCACGTGACTCCGAAGTAAAATAGTAAGATTAAACGAGAACTTGCCAGTTTGAAGTTTTATCTTTATTTTATGAGGAGTTACGATGAGGGATTACGTGCCCTTCGCTCCCGGCCCTCATAATAGCAAAGATCATCTGGTGGTTCTAGTTTTCACCTCATAAAATATAGATCAAACTTCAAACTGGTAAGTTCTCGTTTAATCCTACTATTTTGTTTGTTCCTACAAACTGGATTGTAATTAGAAGACTCCAGTATCGTCCGCACATCCTTTCCAGCAGTGGATCCAGTGCTTTGATTTCTTTGTAGCCGCTCTCACTGTCTGTGGTGACAGTACTCTCTTGGCTTCTCAGTCAATAATAAAGAGAACTGCATCATGAGCTGTGTGTTTGGTTCTGTGTGAGTCCAGTTTCTTGCAGCCTTCCTGTCGCACTGTTGCTTCCTCCCCACCTCTGCACTCAGTGCTGAGCTGAGGAGAAGGCGGCACAGACTTTACAAAATGAACTCCTTTTCTAACGTGCAAACGTGCCAAATACCTTCTTCATCACCTGTAACGCGACTTTCACAGAGCTGTGTTTGTTGTTCATTATTGTTTCTCTGTTCGACAACAACGCTAGAATTCTGTCTCTTGAGTAAAATTGGATCTAAGTAAATAAACTGCAATTATTCTGGAGTTACCATCAGTAGTGGGGACTGAAACTACCGGACTGTTGTAAAAACTCATCTGGTTCACTGTTGTTCTTCAGGGTTAGAAATCTGCCTTCCCTACCCAGTCTGGCCTCACCACGATGCCAGAGATCCATCAATGTGTTGACTCTTATCTGCCGTCTGAAATGGTCAGAGGATGATAAGGGAAGGACAATAAATGCAGATCCGGCCACTGTCACCACGTCCTTTGAACAAATAAAATCCCACATGTTCATGTGTCTGTTTCTGCTCCACATGATACTGCTCTCACCTCGCTGGTGTGTCGGGTCCCGGACACCGCACCTGGGAGAGAAATAAAGGGTGTGGAGAGGATACATGGGGAGTTAGTGGAATAGTTGCAGGGAGTGAGCTTTCACAGTCCTGTGGGTGGACTGCAGAAGATGAACTGGGCCCAGAAATCTTCTGGATGGGCAAACAAATGCTGACTAAACCTACAAAGTCCAAGTACCTTGTATGAATTAAGGAAAATGATTGTTCCCGAAACATGGAGTCCAAATCTGTCCACGGACTTCAGGTACACATTGACTAGCACCCTGATGAAGTGCAACACGTCCCCACACACACCATCCCCCTCACAATAAAGGCGGACATCTGATCAGCTTCCTAATTGCTTTCTGTACCAGCATGTTACTCATGTTCATGTCCTCCTCTCTCCAATTCCTTTGTTACTCAACATTCAGTTTTCTCACTCTGTTTAAGTGATATTTTACTTTTAATTCTTCCTTCCAAATCAAGAGTTAAGATTCAAGAGTGTTTAATTGGCTTGGGTACCGTCAACAGAACAATGAGATTCTTACTTGCAGCAACATAACATGCCTGTAACACAATACACATTTAGTTTAGTTTAGCACAGAAACAGGCCCTTCGGCCCACAAAGTCCGCAACGACCAGCGATCCCCGCACATTAACCATATCCTACACACACTAAGGTCAATTTACACTTATACCAAGTTAACTGTACGTCGTTGGAGTGTTGGAGGAAACCGAAGAACTCGGAGAAAACCAACGCGGTCACGGGAGGACGTAGAAACTCCGTACAGACAGGCACCAGTTGTCGGGATCGAACCTGGGTCTCTGGCGCTGCAAGCGCTGTAAGGCAGCAACTCTACTGGTGCACCACCGCGCCGCCCCATGCCCGACATACACCTGTAGATGGTTAAGAGAGTATTTGTCGAAATACTGATCCTCCTCATTGACTAGCTCCTCAACTGGTCAACCCACTTATCTATAACAACAAATTTGTCTCAAGTCCCTCAATTCAGTCCCTTCATCCCAGTCAGAACTGTAGATTATAAATATTCACTGTGACCCACTGAGACCTTTCCTGATCCTTTCCCAGAATAAATTATTTCCCTGCCTCGGTGATCTCCCACTCCCGTGAATGCTTCCATTGCAGCTTCCACCCCCTCACCACTCCTCTTGTCTTGGCTTTATCTCACTCACTGATTCATGGCTGTTGCAGCCATTAGTGAGGCCAGATTGAGAAGCTGCCGTGGGTCAGAGGGAAATAATTGTGGGACGTGGTCTTCTTGGACCGGTGACAGGTTGTTGTTGGTTGGATTGACTGATGCAGCACATTGCTTTTTTACACAATGTCCCGGCCTCTCACTACCTGTGGGTGCTCTGGGCTGTGATACAGGCAGAGATTGCCTGGGGGGAATGTGTTGGGAAGGGGAGAGAAATGGCTAACTGACGGAAAAGGGAGTCGCGATAAATGGATCTATTTGGATTGGCAATCAGTGACTGGTGCGATGCCACAGGGAACAATGCTGGCACTCAACTATTTATAATCTACACTTCTGACTGGGATGAAGGGATCGAGTGTGAGGATCTTGAGACAAATTTGCTGTTGATCCAGAGATAAATGAGTTGACAAGTGGGTATCAAAAAATACAGCAGGTTCTTGATTAGTTGGTCAGGTGGGCTGAGGAATGATTCATGAATAATGCAGATGAGCGTGAATTGTTGCATTTCGAGAAGTCAAACCATGGCAGGACCTACACAATGAATGGCAGAGCCCTGGGGAGTATCATGTAGTAGAAGGATCTAGGAAAGCACGTAAATAGTTCCTTGAAAGTGACCTCAGCAATAGGTAAGGTGGTCCAGAAGGCTTTCAGTACATTGGCCTTCATCAGTCAGGGTATTGTGTATAGACTTTGGGATGTTATGTTACATTTGGAGTATTTGGAGTATTGTGTTCAATTTCAATTATGCCGCATTTGGAGTATTGTGTTCAATTTTAGCCAGAGGAGAGAGGGGAGTAGTTGAGAGAAGAAGCAATGGGGAAAGTCTGAAGAAAGAGGCAGAAAGAAGGAAGAAAGATGAGAGTGAGTAAGGGAGACAATGTGGAGCGCATTCCTGCTAGCTGTGTTCCCCTGTCGCAGGTTCAAGGGAGACTGACGGGGGCGCTAGTGTACAGCGGATGGAGTAAGACGTGCTTTCAAGAGCTCCCCTCCGTTCGGTTTAAAATTGTTTAAAATTACCGTCTTTCAGTCAAGTTTGCTCTCAGAACTTTTTACAGCCTGTTTATCCACCTCGGTGTGGTCCAGACCTGCATAAAAAGCCCTGCAAATGCCAGGCACACGTAAGCGAAGAGCTGAGCAAACGCCAAAGCCATAAGCTTCGAAATAACATTAAAATCGTGGGTATTCCAGAAGGAGAAGAGAAGAGGAAACCAACAGAGTTTATCAGCGCCCTCATCCCAAAACTGCTGGGTGAGACACACTTCCAAAAACCACTTATCATTGATCGTGCACACCGCACCCAACAGCCGAAGCCCGCGGAGGGAGTCGGGCCTCGTGCACTCATCGCCAGGGTCCATTTATTTCATGAGAAAGATATGATAATACGACTTGGTCGACAACGGACTCTGGAATACAATGGACGGCGAGTCTTTTTTCCCCGGATTACCCAGCTGAAGTAATGGAGCAGCGACGCGGGTTCTGCGAGGTCATGCAGACCCTGCGGGAGATGGAGGTGAAGTACAGCCTGCGCTTCCCAGCCAAACTCCAGCTTCAACACAACGGGCAATCAAAGGTCTTCACTTCTCCCGGAGAAGCAAAGACATTTGTGGAAGGGCACCTGAGACGCAACGCCCAAAATGAACAGACAGGATGATCCCGCAGGACAGAGGAGATATTTGCTGAGAAAATTAAAGAACAGTTTGCTTCAGCACACCTAAAGATGGTGTAATTTGACATTTTCAACATTATTTGAATAAGCGGAGGGGGCGCTTGGCTTGCCTTAGCTGGTTCATTGGCTTATAGACTGGTTAGGTAGTGGGCCTGAAAGGCAATTTTACTTGCCATACGCTCAGTGGTCCTCACTAGGCAAAGAGGGGGAAGGTGACGCTTTGTTTGGGGAAGTGTCTTGGGGGAGGGGGTCGGGGTTCGTTAATGTTCAATATTTTACCAGAGCTTCCATACTCTTTGTTTTTTATTTTTTATATTCTTTTATTTCACCATGGTGTGCCTTTTTTTTCCTTAGCTGAACATATCAGGATGTAACAGTGTAAAACAGGTCGATATGAGTAAGATAACGTTGGTCTCATGGAATGTACATGGCCTTGGGCATGCAGCCAAACGGGCTAAAGTATTTGCGCATTTGAAATCTCTTGAATCAGACATAATATTTCTCAAGAAACCCATATTAAAGCTACAGAGGAGAGGCAACAGAGCTAATTGGATCTCTCAAGCTTATCAGTCACCTTTTACATCCAATGCTAGAGGTGTAGCCATTCTTTTTCATAAGAATATTCAATTTCAACTTGTTTCAATGGTTACAGACCCAAATGGCAGATATATTATGGTCACTGGAAACATTAATTCACTTCCTGTCATACTACTGAATATATGCGGTCCAAACATTGATGATCCAAATTATTTCCGCAAAGTGTTTGATTTAATTCCAGACCTCAACACCACCAATTTGCTAATGGGCGGAGATTTTAATTGTTACCTTGACCCATATCTTGACAGGCTCTCCACCCGCAGCCCACCCGCAATTACATCTGTTCAAACATTAAACAACCTGATTAAGTCTAGAAATATTGTCGATATCTGGAGGATACGACATCCAACAGACAAAGACTATTCATTTTTTTCCTGTCCACAAATCATACACAAGAATTGATTATTTCCTAGTGAATGCAAAATTAATATCTAGCATTGAACATACCAAATATCATAATATATTGATATCAGACCACAGTCCAGTATCCCCAGACTTGAAGCTTGTTCTGCCTAAACAAAGGTATTGTTGGCACTTTGACCCATATTTGCTCACAGACCAAGTGTTTATTGACGTTTTGACTGCAAGGCATACAGAGTTCCTTGAGACCAACGATACAGGGGATGTATCAGATTCTACGCTCTGGGAGACCCTTAGGTAGTAATAAGAGGTCATATAATATCCTATGAAGCCTGCATAAAAAGGGAACACCGCCATCAATTGGTAGAAATTGAAAATGCACTTCTAACTGTTGAACAGATCTACAGCAACTCTCTCTTACAAGAGGATTACAACAAAATCTTGAATTTAAAATATGAATATAACCGTATTCTTAGTGGAAATGTTGGTAAGCTTTTACGCAATCTCAGACAGAGACACTTAGAGTTGGGCGATAAACCAGAGAGGGTGCTGGCCAGACAATTAAAAGGAGAACAGGCGAGCCATGCAATCCAGAAAATTAAATCCAAAACAGGTGATTTGCTTACCAATCCTAAAGAAATAAACAATCGCTTCAAAGTATTTTATTCAGAATTTTACTTCGGAGTCACGTGAGTGACTACGTGAAGACCCCGCCAGGACGCATGCGCGACATATCGTCGAACGCATTGCGGAAGCGACAGTCGGGAGGAGCGCCGCTCATCCAGCGCGAATTTTGAAAAATTACTGAAGGTAAGTCTTACCTTTTCTGGTGAGCGTGGCGACTCGGTGTGTTTCTTTTGCAGAACGGAGGAAGCACCATGGAGTCGCCAGGGGAGAGCAGCAGCTGATACCGCTGCTGTGGAAGCAGCCAGCAGCGTGCCGTCTCTCCAGAGCTGCAGGTGCTGCCAGCAGCTCCCGGCTTCTCGCCGCTACAGACCGCAGGTGCGCCGCGGGCGGCGGCAAAACCACCCGGAAGTCGGACAGGACCGTTGACTCGGCTGGGTCCGGACCTGAAGACACCCCATTCCCGGATAGGGACGGTGGGCGTCTTTCCCGCGGGAGCGGATGGGGAGCAGTGCTCCAGCGTGACCTGCTTATGCAGGGGCAGAGTCACAGTGGGTCTCCTCGCAGACCCACGGCAGCATCCTTTCAAGGACTGCCAAATGTCTCACCCTCTTCGCAGGGGAGCATTAGGGGTCAGAGCTGGGCTGACCCTGAAGAAGGGGCAATGGCTGAACAGTCAACTGTGAGGGGTGCAAGAAGAGAGAGCAGCAGAAGATTGTGGCATGCTGTATCAACTCAAGAAGGACTGCCTATACAAAGCTGCAAGCCAGTGAAAAATACATGGCTACAAACCAGCTACAGGAGCAAGCCATTAACTTTATGGCTGGGAAGTACATTGCTCCAGAGAACTCCATTTCTCTTAAAGTACCAGCAGTCCATGACCCCATCTGGGGCAACAGGAGCCCATCTATAAGGAGCCAGGAGGTGAAGCTCCAGAGGAAACTGCTGGCTGCTAAAATCACAGCAGTACCAGGACAACTGATGGGGTTGATTTGCCTGAAGAGTTACGTGATGCTCTAGCAGACTGTGTAATACTCAGTGGAGATTTACAGTTACAGGAAGAGCATCATCAAGAAGTGTGGAATTATGCAAGACAAGTAGCACACAGGCACCAAAATTGCTGTTGGGGGACCTCCCGAAGCAGGTGAAAGACCTGCATGAGGAAGCCAAGGCTATAGGCCTGATCAAGGTGCCAAGCATCTCTAAAACCCCCTATCAACAGCGGCAGCACCCCTACACACCCACCAGACATCGGTGCAATGGAAGACCATCTGGTGGTGAAAGCTCGAAGGCCGGCCCACCTGCACAGCGGTCTTTCAGACCATGGCCCAGCCCGGCCTTCATGGAAAACGCGCCAACCCCACAACGCAGCAACACAATACCAGAAGAAACAACTGCGGAGACAACCCACACAACACCGGTAACCATGGAGGTAGGTGGGTCTGGTTGTCTTAAAAAAAAACATTGCATGTCCGATTCATTAAAGTTGGGGGACGGTTGCACTTGTTTCATCATGTGTGCTGCACTTTTACCTCTGAACTTTTACATACTCGGAAGTATTCAGAATTACAAAATTGAATTTGTATACGAACTACCGTCCCAGTTCAGCATACGCCTAGCAGGAAGTTCATACTTCACAAAAAGAGAGAACAGCAGGCCATGCTGAACTGTTAAGACTAACAGTAATCTAACCTGCACCTAATTTCTATGTTTCTATGTTTCTATGACTAAACACAAAATGGATTGAGAAAACAATCAGAGAATTTCAAGAGTTCGTATCAAATATATTTATAAAAAACTAAAAAGATGGTGGTTGCCGTATCATTATAGATTTGACCGAACTAAATACTTCCGTTCAGTATGCCCATTTCAAATTAGACACGTTTGTCACACACAGGGTCATCGTAAATACCTGAAATTTATCTGGATGGGACAGCAATGGTAGTATGCCTTATCCAATGGGTTGTCATCAGCACCCAGGCTATTACAAATTTATTAAAACCAGCTTTAGCATACTTAAAGAAACATAACCATATCGTCATGGCTTACCTTGATGATATTCTCATTGTAGGTGAAAATTGGAGCTGGCTACATTGGTGGTATCAGCCACAACAGAGAGGTTTAACGTACATCCAGATAAATCAAAATTGGAACCCTCCACTACCATGGATTATTTGGGGTTCACTATTGACTCTGTTCATATGTCTATCACCTTGCCACCAAACAAAGTGACAGACTTGATGGGAGTATGCAAAAGCCTCACTGGCATCAGGGAACCATCCATTCGGCAAGGAGCAAGAGTGATTGGGAATTGGTGGCTGCGTTCCCAGCAGCACAATTGGACCACTCCATTATTAAAACCTGGAAGAGGGAAATTTTAGCTCTCAAAAATCATACAGGCCATTTCAATAGGCCTATGCAACTACCAGGGAAAGTAATTAGAATTAAACTGGTGGATAGAAATGTTCCATATTATCCTAACCCCATCACCCCATTCTATATCCCTAGGGTACATTACAGACTGATGCCAGTGCTAAAGGTTGGGGAGAAACTAATACCACCGCAAGTTGTGGTGGCAGATGAGTGCACAAAAATTATTCTGTTTAAAGCACTGGAATTAATTATCTAGAAATGCTGGGAGCGTTTCATGGACTCAGGGCCTACTGCTCAGATGAGCACCAGTTGCATGTACGGTACAGATTGATACCACACTGGGGGCCTATATATAATCATATGGGTGAAATAAAGTCGATATCATGTGATGAATTGCCTAATAATATCTGGCACTGGTGTCTGGGAGAGAGATTTGGATCTCAACCACTTACCTTCCAGGCAAGCTAAATACAGTGGCAGACATCAGGTCACGTAAATTCAACGACAACATTAAATGGATGTTGGATCGGAAAGTGTTTACAGATATTATAGACCGGTATGGGACACCAGATATCGACCTTTTTTCCATCCGGACTAATTCACCAACTACCAACATATGTTGCTTGGTAACCAGACCCAGGGGCAGCAGCGATGGACGATTTCTCGCTGCATTGGGGGGGGGGGGGGTTTGTTTTGCTATGCATTTTCCCCTTCTGCCTCATCAGGCGAGTCTTACAATAATTAAACAAGACGCCGCAACGGGTACCATGGTTCCCAACAGTACAAAGATGGTCTCAGAACCCTGCATCTGGATCAACAACGGCCAAGGAGGTTGGCACACCCCGTGCGGGAAAGTATCCGTGCCATGACTGTATGAACTTGTTGATTTGCAGTTTCTGAACAGGCCATTTCTGGGATACGGACTCTCCGACAGGACGATCAATGCCATCTCAGCATCGTACAGGGAGTCCACGAGAAGACAGTACCTGACATATGTCAGGAAATGGGAAGTGTTCAGCACCAGGACGAACACTACATATGACTCAGCCACCAACACTGAAGTGCTGGAGTTCTGGCCACCCTTCATTTCGATGAAGGATTGAGTTACAGTGCCATTATTGTGCAAGGAGTGCCCTATCTAATATCTGGGCAGAGGGAGTGATCACCTGGCTATAGGATCACACCCACTAGTACCTAAACGAATGAGGGGTATTTGTACTCTATTCCCCCCAGGTCCAGATACACCTATATATGGGACATAGGTAGTACACCATGTTACGAGGATGGACACCAATATCGGGGCTCACTCTGGACAAACTAATATCCTAGATGGGAATGATTATGGCACTTGGATCAGCACAACGGGTCCAGTCCTTACACAAGCTAGAATAGGACGTCATGTCTGTCACAAATGGCAGATAACCTGCTACATACAGGGGTACTTAAACTAGACTGACCCGGTTCCTTTGGCCAATATTAGAGTTCTGGCCTATCCTGCAGATAGTCGGCCCTGCATAGTGACACATACTTTCCAATATATAGTCACCAAGACACTTATGGGCACGGAGAGAGCTTTCTCATTAGCCATAAATGCCCTCACCTAAGGTCACAGTGCAAACCATATCCAGATGGTTCGGGTGGTATTACGTGCAGTGGTGAATACTAATGTTTTCAAATCTCACTCCAACAGGGCTGCATCTACATCGGACGCTAGGATGATGGGAGTTCCTATGGACCACATCCTTGCCACAGCGGGGTGGAGCAATGAACGCGTTCAATGCTTTATAATAAACCCGTGGGCGATCCTGAGACGTTTGCAGGGAAAAATTAAGTTCTGTAAAATAAATTACCCAATGTGGGGCATATTATTTTAGGTATGAATAATACCTTTATTGTTTTTCAGCACAGTGTCGTGTGTGAAATACGTTCATCCTCCGTCCCAGAATGGCAGTGTGTGAGCATGGTCTCGTTCCAGGGCATGAAATCACAGAGCTTTGAAATCTTCACGTAGTCACTCACGTGACTCCGAAGTAAAATAGTAAGATTAAATGAGAACTTACCAGTTTGAAGTTTGATCTTTATTTTATGAGGAGTTACGATGAGGGATTACGTGCCCTCCGCTCCCAAAACCCTCTATTATAAAGTTCAACTGGTATGGAAGTTCTCTCTTATCTTACTATATTAGTCTACTCTGGTATCTGTGATTTCACACCACTGCTTTGAAGAATGTCGCGCATGCGTCCTGGCGGGGTCTTCACGTAATCCCTCATCGTAACTCCTCATAAAATAAAGATCAAATTTCAAACTGGTAAGTTCTCATTTAATCTTACTATTATATACTGCTAAAACCCGGGCCGCTAATGCAGATTTTGCAGGTTTCTTTGACTCCCTCAATTTACCAAAACTAGATGAATCAGCCAGGCTAGAACTGGACTCAAATTTCTTAGAGAGCGAGCTAGTTGAGGCTATTAAATCTTTTTCCTCCGATAAAGCGGCTGGCCCAGATGGATTTGGTTGTGAATTCTACAAGGCATTTCAGATGTAGCTTGCCCCACTCCTAATTAGGATGATCAATGATTCGATTAAGAATAACAGATTTCCGAAGTCCCTGTATGAGGCAAATATATGTATCCTGTTAAAAAAAGACAAGGATAAAACTGAACCTGGCAGCTATAGGCCTATTGCTCTCCTCAACTTTGATCAAAAGGCTATCACAAAAATACTAGCTAATAGACTGGGGAAGCATATTTCATCAATTATACACCCTGACCAAACAGGGTTTATTCCAGGTAGATTTTCGTTTTGTAATGTGTGTTGACTCCTGAATAATCTATATAGCTCCACCAAGAGGGGGGATTCCAGAGCGGCCATCTTATCCTTAGATGCCGAAAAGCGTTGGACCAGATAGAGTGGCCCTATATGTTAGAGGCACTTAAAAGATTTGGGTTTGGGGATTCCTTTTTTCCAAAACACAATCCCCACACAAGTTGGTTGGTGAGAATTTTATTTTAAGAAATTGAATTTGAATTTTAAATCAGATAAGAAGTTTCAGTACATTGTCAAAGGTCTCTGTTTACACCCCATGTCACAACCATTCCTTTTTCCCATCACAGACAGATGGGGTGTTTGCTGTCTGGAGGGACAAGGGCCTTGCGACCCTCAGAGATGTATATATAGACAAAACGTTTGCTTCGTTTAATCAGCCAAAATCAAAATGTAACCTTTCCAACTCTCATTTTTTTTGCTATCTCCAAATTAGGCACTATGTTAAAGACCAAATTCCAAATTCTGAAACCATGCCTGACAGTTGCCCACTCTACGAGCTCCTGCAGCTTCCTCCGGACTCCAAACATCTAATATCTCGCTTTGTGCGTCTCTTCACCATCTCTGTATCCACTAACCATCTAAAAGAAGCCTGGTCTACTGAGCTGAATTTCAAGGTGTCTGATGACATTTGGAATGAAGGTTTGACCAGAATCCAAACTCATTCGATCAATGTCAGGTACAAACTGATTCAGTTTAAGGTCATCCATAGACTCCATTACTCAAAGACCAAATTACATAGAATCTTTCCATCTATTTCTCCATTATGTGACAGATCCAAAGGTTCAGATGGTTCTTTAACACACATTTTCTGACTCTGTCCTCATTTACAAAGATACTGATCTGAAATACTTAAGTGGTTCTCTGGGGTCTATGGAAAAGATATTCCCCCTGATCCAGAACTGGCACTTTTTGGATGCTCAGAGACGGCTTTGAACTTCACGTCTGAAGAACAACAAGCACTGATGCTTGGTATGGTGGCAGCCAAGGAAATGATCCTAACAGACTGGAAATCATCCACACCCCCCTGCTTCGAAAAATGGCTCAATGAAATGATAATAATCATACAGATAGAAAGGATAAGCTTCCACAACTCCAAGGTACCCAACAATCTTTTTAAGTGTTTGGGGACCATTTATCAACCATCTCAAAGACCAATAATTTCATATTTTCTGCAGCGATGTAGTCCTGTGCTCTTTACTTGTGCTCTTGCAGTGCCTGACTGTGTAGCACCATGTGGATTGCACCAATAGTCTTATGTCTGTCGGCTTTTTCTGTTGTCTTTCTTCTCTTTCTTTTCTTTCTCTTTTTTGTTTTTGTATAGTAATAAAAAATAAAAAACAAAATTTAGAAAAAAAAGTAAAAAAGGGGAGACTGAGCCACTCCGACAAACCCAAGATCACGCGCGCCACTGTGTGGTCAAGTCTGGACTGCTGGGAAAGAAGCCCTAGACAACCATCTCTACCTGAGGTTAAATACTGAGTGGCCAGGCTGACATATCAGAACCTCTTCCTACCCACAGAAAATGAGGGTCTAACTCCACACATGGAGGCAAAGGCTGGCTGCCAGGATAACCCAGAGATTGCTGGCGTCACCTCTTTACGGCCAAAGCTGATTTGCCAGGAAGAAACCTGCACCGTGAGCACATCGATGCAAGGCAATGGTGAATTGCAGAGAGAAACCTGAGATTGTCACGCCCCCTCCTTCAAAGACCAGGACTAAGCTGCTGGGTCAAGCTAGAGATCACCAACATTATCGCACACTCACTCTGATGGTGAATGACTGCACCCCAGGATGGTCCTGGACTTTCCTACCTCTGTAAATAGAATAAACCATGTGAGTTCATCTACTGCAAGTGTGGGTGTGGGCACTGTCAAACCCATGTCTTTCCCTGATGCCAGATGTATAAGGCACGTAGGGAACAGATAAGGTCCATTCACACAAAGTTGGGGAATCAAGAACCCGGGTAATTAAGTCTATGGTGGGAGAGGAAAGATATAAATCTGAGGGGCAGCTATTTCATATAGAGGGTGGTGGATTGAAAACAACTCCCAGAGGAGGTAGTTGACGCAGGTACTACAGCAAAATTTAAAAGATATTTGGGCATGTACATGGATAGGAAAGGTTTAGTGGAATATGGGGCAATCCCAGGAAGGTGGGACTGGGGTAGAAGGGGCATCTCGGTCAGTGTGGGCAAGTTGGACCGCATGGCCTGTTTCACTGCTGTTTGTCTCTATGACACCATGCCTCAAGTTGTGGGGGCACACAGCCTGCAGAGGGATGTGGTGAGTGGGCAAGGAGGTGGCACATGGTGTCTGATGTGGGACAATGTGAGCTTATTCATTTTGGAAGCAGAATTGAAAAAGTAAAATATCACAAACAGAGTGAGAGAACTGAATGTTGTGTTACAAAGGGATCTGGATGTGAAGGACATGAACCACATTATTATGAGGGGCATGGAGCCCAAGTAGGGAAGTCCTGCATTTTTACAGGTTGCTGGTGAAAGTGTCCCTTGAGTACATGGACAGTTGTGGGCTCGGGGTTTCAGGAAGGATCTGCTTGTACTGGAGGCAGGACAGAGAAGGTTTATGAGGTTGTTTTCTGGGATGAAATAGTTGACATCTCGGCCACAGGTGCTCTTGTACGAGCTTGTAGCAGTGTTTGTTCAGTGTATGTTCTCGTGATATGTATCTCTGTCCTTCCTGGACCCCAGCCATCTCCCAACCCGTGAGGTACAGTTCCACAAGACTGGTTTTCCTTGAAAAGTGGTCGAGAGTCGGGCAAGTTCCAGTGGTTTAAAGTGGTGGTTTGTATTGGGTAGTCCAAGGGCGAACATGATTGGGACAGGTAGATAGGGTGGTCAAGGCTTTCAGTACATTATCCATCATCATCAGTCAGGATATTGAGTATTGAAATTTTGAGTACAGAATGTTGTGGTTTACTTCAGGGGATTAATTGTCAGTGTCTCTGGCATGACCAGCATTTGTTGTCCACCCCTTGTTTCCCAGAACTGCGTGGTGGGGAGAGATGGACTTGAACGATATACTTGTGAAGATATTCCCATGTTATTGGGGAGAGAGTTCCAGGATTTAAACCTGGTGACAATTAAGAAATGTTTCCACATCAGCCTGACTTGTTCCTGACCTGGGTTCAGAGACCAAGGCCAGTTTTTTTCCACCTTAATAAATAAACTTGAAGTGGACAACTCAAAACTGAAATCCCTCAGTAATGCACATGGAGAAAATAAAATAATGTTTCAATGAATGCAATCAATGACTGGTCAATGAGTACTTCACTCATAGGCTGGTATGCAAGGCCCCATCTGATGCCAAACATCTTTTGCACCACCTCGCCCAGGACTCACAGCAACAGGGACCTCAACACCTGTCATCTCGTCGCCCCTTCTCCTGTTATGCAGCGACCCTCTGTGGCTCCGGTTTCAACACACTAGGAACCAGCTGGGAACTGACTTCACGACCTCCGCAAGTCATTGTTGCACCGAACACCACAGCCCCACCCCATTCGAAAATGCTCCAGCAGGTAAGGCGTTTGCTTTCAAGAATGGCCCACTGGCTCCGAAAATAGATGCAGCGGGCTCGGCAGATGAAGATGGGAACAGGCACGACCTGCAAAAGGAACTATGCTGATGCTCCGATAAGGCGGTCATCCCGGGCTTAGAGATGCTGGCAAGTAAGGTCTGCTTACTATCCTCCGTGAAAGCTCTGAAATGGAGCAGCCTGGCGACCCGGGCTCAGAAACACTGGCAGTATAGTCTGTCTAGTACCTTCCACTGGCTCTGAAAAAGAGCAGGTTGGTGACCCAAGCTCAGAGACGCTGGCAGTTTGACCTGCACATCAACATCTGGAAGTTCCGAAATGGAGCAGCTTGTTGGATCCGGGCTCAGAGAGGCTGGCAGCGTAGCCTGCACAGCAACCTCTGAAAGCTTCCAGAAGGAGCAGCTTATCTACCCTGCTTCAGGGTAGACCAACTCAAAACTGTCTATCGAAATGGATCATATTGGCCAGGGAAGCACTGTCTCAACTATTCTGCTTGAGGTTATCAGGCTGCCCACAAGAGTGAGGAAGGTGCATTTCATTGATGGAGGCAGCTAAACTCAAATATTTGAGGATATCTCCTGCTTCGAGGCAGGGAGTTTGTAGGCTCTCAATACTAGAAATACTGTAGGCTCTCAATACTGGAAATACTGATTGAGAGGCTGATCGAAGGGAATGTGCTGCAGGGAATGTACTGAAGGGAATGTATTGGCGACTGAGACAGTTAGTTCCAGTCAGAGGTCTGCAGCAGCAATACCTGATTCAGGGTTACATTATGATATCTCCTACTCTGAGGAGGGGCGTTTTGAGGATTATTCCTGGAGACTCTGACTATGAGGTAGTTGACTGAATTTGAATTCCACATCAAGTGAATGATATGCGTCAACTCAAGTCTTATAAGGATCTGCTGGCACTTGTGACTAAATTTGCCATCCCTTCGGGGATAGGAAAACCGTTAAAGGAAGAAATGGCAGTAGGATTGGTTACTTGACCTCATCAGTTGATTGAGAAGATCATGCAGGACACTGCTGGAAAGTATGCTTGTCCTGATTTCTGCCAGATACTGGAGGTCCGTAGGTTAATGCTACCATTTGGGGCTATCTGAAGGGTAAAACAAAGTCAAAAGGCTTTAAACTCCAGCAAGATCAGAGAATTCTCAAAGAAGGATTGTGGTGGAAGGTCGGTGGAGGGAACTCAGCTGGCTGAATTGCAGTAGATGCCCTAGCACTTGTGTGCAATACACAGTTTAAACTCAATTGTGCTAGGATGGAAGAGGCCTGAGATCAACCAAATATATATGCTAATTTTGTGCAAGGCTAGTATGTGCAGTCTGCAAGTATATCTTTGGAGAAGACTTGGGCTAGCAAGTAAAAGATTTGCAAGAGGAATTCAAGGCTGCGGTGGGTGTGGTAAAGACACTCTTTTTGGGTAAAACTTCCGTTTACTTGCACGCATATCATCCCTACTAAACTAGTGGCAGATACCACTACACTGGGGTGGGTGGGAGCAACAGGGCTACACAATTAAAACCAAGCCCAAGGGCTTTTTATTCACAGGTTTTCAGTGCTTACCATGGAGGCAGTGCACTCCACATACTCAGTATCGTTCCCCAGCTGGCCACGATGCCCGAGCCAAGGGGACTGAGAAAAGGTTTGGGTCAGTTGACATTATTGATCATCTGCCTAAGGCCATTTTTGGTGGTGTCAGTCTCAGGGATTGCTGGATATTGGTGGCGGGGGGTGATAATCACCTTTTGTTAATTATTTTATTGGCAGCCTTGGTGGTTTTTATAGAAAGAACTTTCTTAGAAACTGCCTTGATCACATCTACAGCAAAGCAGCAATGAGGTGGAGGCCGTTGAGGTATGCAAATATTATTCCATCAGACGCATGAGATGTGCTGACGATATTCAAGTCGGAGATAGGTTGAGACGGTTCATCAACAGATGGGAACAGATAACCTCCGATCTTTCCATTTTACAAATCTTAAACAGTTAAAGATTCTGTTTCTGGCTGATCAAGTTCCTCCACGGCAAGAGAAGCTTAGAATTCCGTACATACGGAAACTATGGCTATCCAAGTTGAAACAGAAATTTCACAAAAGGATGAGCAGTCTGTAAATGAACAAGAGGAGTATATTTCTAGTATCTTAAGGTTGAAGAAAATTGAAGGATGCCAAATCATTCTAGGATTCGGCTCATCTGAAGATGGATGATTTTCATTCAGCAAAATAGCTGAGTACAGAGGATTGGTTTATGGCCTCAATCTCGAAGATGCATGCTTTTCCATATCAACACATGAGAGATGTAGGATATATCTGAAGTTTATCTGGCAAGGCCAGTTGTGGAAATTTTAGGCTCTACCTAAGGGGTTGACTTCAGCCCTAGTTTATTTACAAAGATTCTAAAGTCAATGCTGCCCTACTCAGATCTAAAGGGCATTTTGGCATGGAGTTTATAGAGGAAATGCTTATCGTAGGGAAGAGATCAGATGTCACAGAGTTAGCTATTTCAGCAACCAAGGCGCTCCTAGAATATCTAGGGTTTGTTATTCAACCAGAAAAATAGTAAGGTTAAATGATAACTTACCAGTTTGAAGTTTGATCTTTATTTTATGAGGAGTTACGTTGGTGATTACATGAAGAACCCCACCAGTGCGCATGCTCATCAATCTTCAAAGCAACAGTGTGAAATCATAGATAACAGTAATTGAAGTGACATAGTAAGATTATAAACCTAGAACTACTAGATCTTTATTTTATGAGGGTCTAGTTGAGGGAGCAGAGGGCGTAATCTCCAAAAAAGTGCAGCACACATGATGAAACAAGTGCAAACCGTCCCCCAACTTTAATGAATCGGACATGCAATGTTTTTTAAGACAACCAGACCCACCTACCTCCATGGTTACCGGTGTTGTGTGGGTTGTCTCCGCAGTTGTTTCTTTCTGGTATTGTGTTGCTGCGTTGTGGGGTTAGCGCGTTTTCCATGAAGGCCGGGCTGGGCCATGGTCTGAAAGACCGCTGTGCAGGTGGGCCGGCCTTCGAGCTTTCACCACCAGATGGTCTTCCATAGCACCGATGTCTGGTGGGTGTGTAGGGGTGCTGCCGCTGTTGATAGTGGGTTTTAGAGGTGCTTGGCACCTTGATCAGGCCTATAGCCTTGGCTTCCTCATGCAGGTCTTTCACCTGCTTCGGGAGGTCCCCCAAACAGCAATTTTGGCGCCTGTGTGCTACTTGTCTTGCATAATTCCGCACTTCTTGATGATGCTCTTCCTGTAACTGTAAATCTCCACTGAGTATTACACAGTCTGCTAGAGCATCACGTAACTCTTCAGGCAAATCAACCCCCATCAGTTGTCCTGGTACTGCTGTGATTTTAGTAGCCAGCAGTTTCCTCTGGAGCTTCACCTCCTGGCTCCTTATAGATGGGCTCCTGTTGCCCCAGATGGGGTCATAGACTGCTGGTACTTTAAGAGAAATGGAGTTCTCTGGAGCAATGTACTTCCCAGCCATAAAGTTAATGGCTTGCTCCTGTAGCTGGTTTGTAGCCATGTATTTTTGTACTGGCTTGCAGCTTTGTAATAGGCAGTCCTTCTTGAGTTGATACAGCATGTGTCCCACAATCTTCTGCTGCTCTCTCTTCTGGCACCCCTCACAGTTGACTGTTCAGCCATTGCCCCTTCTTCAGGGTCAGCCCAGCTCTGACCCCTAATGCTCCCCTGCGAAGAGGGTGAGACATTTGGCAGTCCTTGAAAGGATCCTGCCGTGGGTCTGCGAAGAGACCCACTGTGACTCTGCCCCTGCATAAGCAGGTCACGCTGGAGCACTGCTCTCCACCCGCTCCTGCGGGAAAGACGCCCGCCGTCGCTATCTGTGAACGGGGTGTCTTCAGGTCCGGACCCAGCCGAGTCAACGGACCTGTCCGACTTCCGGGTGGTTTTGCCGCCGACCGCGGCGCACCTGCGGTCTGTAGCGGCGAGAAGCCGGTAGCTGCTGGCAGCACCTGCAGCTCTGGAGAGACGGCACGCTGCTGGCTGCTTCCACAGCAGCGGTATCAGCTGCTGCTCTCCCCTGCGCGACTCCATGGTGCTTCCTCCGTTCTGAAAAAGAAACACACCGAGTCGCCACGCTCACCAGAAAAGGTAAGACTTACCTTCAGTAATTTTTCAAAATTCGCGCTGGAGGAGCGGCGCTCCTCCCGACTGTCGCTTCCGCAATGCGTTCGACGATATGTCGCGCATGCGTCCTGGCGGGGTCTTCACGTAGTCACTCACGTGACTCCGAAGTAAAATCTTACTATTTTACTTCGGAGTCACGTGAGTGACTATGTGAAGACTTCAAAACTCTGTGATTTCATGCCGTGTGAAACGAGTGCACACAACCACACTTGCTTCATTGAAAAATGAAGGGAAAGCATTCATAATGCATACAGTCATAACATAGATGTAAACCATGCTGATGCTGTTTAAATGAAACAATAATATTTCCATCTCTCACCCAGATGGAAAATATAACCAGAACATAAATAGAGTTAACAAGTAACCCTGGTTCAGCAATGGGTCATTACAGATGTTTGGAGATTCGTTCGTTGGACCATGCTGCAGCCGTAACAATGCGACCCAGCGGAACATAAATACCCTTGCTGCTGATGTTGTAGCAGCCCTGGTGTAATGAGATCTGGAATCAGAATCCATTAGTACATAACACAACTCTGTTTTTCTCATCTGGAATGGCCTGAACAATAAGTTCTCCCAAATTATTTATTTATTTATTTATGTATCTATTTATTTATGTGTCTATTTATGTATTTGTTTATTTATTTAGTTATTTTTTGTGACTAACAACGTTGCTAGTCCAGAACTCCAAAGCTCTTGATGACCTTGACATATTGTTGTATATATGTGTGCTTACCTTATCAAAGGTCCCCTGGTATGCCTGTGACTATTTTGAGACCTGACCCCTTCTGGTCTGCTCAAGTATTTATAACATAATATTATATATTATAATTTACAGACGTTATCATCCTGTACCATCACAATTATGTAGCGACTGAACCTGCTGCACTAAACCAGTGCCAGAAGGATAACTACCTAATAATCTCCTGCCAAATTTAAGGATATAGCTGCAGCCTCCTTGTGAAAGGAGGCTGCAGCTATATTTGAGTCTATCATGCAACAACTGATTTCCCAAGCCTCAGGCTGAACCAGCAAATTACGTTTAAAATAACCAAATAAGGTTATATTATTCGTGACAAATCAGGAATCAATTTGCATAATCACTCAATAGGAACCTTAAGCGACCTCTTAATGACTTTATTTGAAACCTCAATTAATAAACAAAATGTAGGGAGCCATAAAAGTCCTTCCTACTCCTTTTAGCGAAAATGTACTTTTCGCCACTGTAATGCCACATATTTTGCAACCAGTGAAATAAACATGAAACCATGTTAGGTGTTCCATTAACCAGAATTTCATAATATAGTGTAATTCAACACCAATTCTGTGTTGCCATTAACCTATACTTGATGATTCTCCTGTGACAACAAGATATGTAACCATTCCATGGGTCTTTAACTGATTGCACCCTCGTGACTAAAATATGCCATCATCATAATATATCAACCTGAGCATCACAATATGCACATTTGTCCAATCACTCTTTAACCCATACGATGCCCGTAGGGTCTATAGATAGTTGATACCCACAACAGACATTTTTTGCAAATCATGCAAATCTGCTCCACCTCCAAACTCGAGATGATATTTGCAACTTGGTATCTGCCGTAAACAGCAACTGTGGCTCGATTTCCGAACTGGTCTTGTAAGACAATCTTGGTCCTTCTACTGAACCTGCGCAATTCTAGCCTGCTTGTAAAGCTAGAACAGACCATTTTAAATGATTAGACCCCTCAAATTAGTTGATAATGTCTCAATCATTTGTAATGTATAACTAAGTGTACACCTTACCAAGCTGTAAGTGGTCCCTTAATTGTAGAGTAGCACAGGTACAGTGCGTGGAACCTCTGGCCAGCCTTCATGCTGCCACCAACTTCAGTGAACCGCAGTTTTATATGAAATATTCTGCTGTAGACAGAATTGCTTCCACTTCCTTATCGAGGCGATATACTGCTTTTGGGTACTATCCCTGCAGGCCGATGTGAGAACATCCACAGTACGATCAGACAGTCCTCTCCCAAGGTATGGCCTCCTTAAAATCTGCAAATTAACAGATCAATACGATCATGTAAAGGATGTTGATCCCCAGTTACTGGATTTAACAGTAGCTTTTTATGCTTGGGAATAATCATGTGAGGCTGACTAGCCATTTGTAATACAAGAGGAAACCATGCTTGTGTAGGCCAATCTGGCACTACCAATACCCCTGACGCGGAGTCCTGCTTGATCTTTTGCAAGCATCTACTGATGAGACAGAATGGAGGGAATGCATATAGAAACATTCCACCCCAGTGCAGCGAGAACGCATCCACCGCTGCTGCATCAGGATCTGGATCCCATGAAACATATCAGGGCAACTGATGGTTTAATCTAGATGCAAACAAGTCAATATTTAGCATTCCACACCGAGCAATCACTTGATTAAATACATCCTGATTTAACATCCATTCTATGTTATCATTGAACTGGTGTGACCTAGTGTCAGCTACAGTGTCGAATCTACCTGGCAAATAAATTGCTGAAAGCCAGATATTTTGGTCAATGCACCAGCTCCAAATCTGTTTACCCAGTCTATCACAAGACTGTGACATGACTCTACCCATGTGGTTTACATATGCCACTGCTGTGGTGTTGTCAGTCTGAATCTGCACATGCAAGTCCCTCCTGGTAGAGCAATAAGCTTTAAGCCCATAGAGTTCCCACCAACTCTAAATAATTGATCCCTCTTAATTGGAGAAGGGACGTCTCATCAGCATTCCATCTGCCTCCACAACTGGAAGACATATCTGTTGCACCCCAACCCAGTACACTTACATCAGTCTGTAATATCATTGAAGGTGGTTCCACCAAAACCTTCCTAAAACTTTTTGAAGCATTTACATTGTATGTCGGAAATTGCCCCAGCTGACATTTGCATAGGCCTGTCAAAATTTGTATTCTCAGTGCCTGTTCCTTTGATTGTTGTAATTGTTGATAATGCAGAGGACCGTACTGCACAGCTGGAAAAGCAGCCATCAATTTACCAATTTTAACTCGTAGTCACGTGAGTGACTACGTGAAGAAGCCCCGCCTGGCGCATGATCGGCATTATGTCGACGCTGACGGCAGAGCAAGAGCTGCAGAGCGCAGCTCCTCTCTGCGGTAAGGAACGTGCCCGCAGGTAAGTGCATATGAATTCACTTTTAGGGCGTTGTAAAAACCGTTACACTGGCGTACAGAGCCAGCAAAGTGAAAGTAAAAAGTAAAGAAAATGGAGAAATCTCAGAGGAAGGTTTCACGGGTAAAAAGATCGTCCCGGGGTGAGGTTAAAGAGTCGGGACAAGAGATTAGTGCGGAGCCGGTTCCGATACCAGTGGCCGTTGATTTACCCGTTAGTGAGACTGTAGTTGCTCCACAAGCAGAAGCCACGGAGGAAAATGTGCCTAAGAAAAGTAAAAAGAAATCCGTGAGGCCCGTGGTTTCTGATGATGACTCTGATAATGAAAGCCCTCCGGATAATAAGGCCATGTGGCTTAAAATGGAACATATGGAGAAAGTTCTCCAAAGTATTATGAGACAAGGGTCCAAGAACCCAGAATTTTCCCAAACAGACCCTGAGAGGTTTGAATATCCAGAATATGGCTGTATGCCAAATTGGGAATATGAATCTCCAGACCCAGGATTTAGGGTGGAAGAAGTCTCCTTTGATGAAATCTCAGGAGTACCAGGGCTGCAAGAGACAGACCCTGAAAGTGGTGATGTTGATTATGAGTACACACCACAAAGTGAAAAGAAAAGGCCATGTGTGCCTGATGTGCAAGAGATTTTGCTATACCTGAAGGAAGTGGTGAGGCTATGGAAGAAAACCTAGCTGCCAACATTAATTATATGGTATCTCACCAACTTCAAGATGCTGTTATGGCTGAAACAGCAGATTTATATAAAACACCGGAAAATTGCACCTCATTGAGGGTACCTACGGTGAATCCGACTATATGGGCACCTGCTTCTCCAACCGGCCGACTGCACCAAAGCGTCTGAAGTAATGACGCACCAACGGCTGTACGGGGTTCTTCATGTAGTCACTCACGTGACTGCGAAGTAAAATGGGCTATTAATGTTCATAGTTTTGTCCGAGTCAAGTTTAATAGCCTGATGGCTGTGGGGAAGTAGCTATTCCTGAACCTGGTCGTTGCAGTCTTCAGGCTCCTGTACCTTCTACCTGAAGGTAGCAGGGAGATGAGTGAGTGGCCAGGATGGTGTGCATCCTTGATGATGCTGCTAGCCTTTTTGAGGCAGCGACTGCAATAGATCCCCTCGATGGAAGGAAGGTCAAGAGCCGATGATGGACTGGGCAGTGCTTACTACTCTTTGTAGTCTTTTTCTCTCCAGGGCGCTCAAGTTGCCGAACCAAGCCACGATGCAACCTGTCAGCATGCTCTCTACTGTGCACTGGTAGAAGTTAGAGAGAGTCCTCCTTGACAAACCGACTCTCCGTAATCTTCTCAGGAAGTAGAGGCGCTGATGTGCTTTCTTAATTATAGCATCAGTGTTTTCGGACCAGGAAAGATCTTCAGAGATGTGCACACTCAGGAATTTAAAGCTCTTGACCCTTTCAACCATCGACCCATTGATATAAATGGGACTGTGGGTCCCCATCCTACTCCTTCCAAAGTCCACAATCAGTTCCTTGGTTTTGCTGGTGTTGAGGGCCAGGTTATTGTGCTGGCACCATATGGACAGTTGCTCGATCTTGCTTCTATACTCTGACTCATCCCCATCAGTGATACGTCCCACAACAGTGGTGTCGTCAGCGAACTTGATGATGGAGTTCGCATTATGACCGGCTACGCAGTCATGAGTATGGAGTGAGTACAGCAGGGGGCTGAGCACGCAGCCTTGAGGTGCTCCCGTGCTGATTGTTATCGAGTCTGACACATTTCCACCAATACGAACAGACTGTGGTCTGAGAATGAGGAAGTCGCGGATCCAAATGCAGAGGGATGTGCAGATACCCAGTTCTGCGAGTTTGTAACCAGCTTTGGTTTGGTAAATGTAAGAAGGACATTGAAATATCCAATTGTATGTTATATACTCCTACCGCACTCTCTTCTACCTGCCTCCCCCATCACCTCGGTGTGCAGCCACCTTTCCCGACAGCTCCACTACACCAGCCACCTACAATGCTTCTTCCCCGAACATTTATTTCCCCTGGTCTCATATTTCCTTAAATCATCTCTTCCCTCTTCCCCATTCCCTTCTACCCATATCCCTCTCTCCATGTTTCCATTTTACTCCTCCTTTCCTTATCCAACATCCTTTTGCTCCTTTACACCTCTCGCCTTTTCCACCATCTCCACTCAGCTGTCAGCTACCCGCTCATCTGTATCCACCGATCACTTGCCAGGTTTTGCCCCAGCCCCATCTCCCTTTTCCAGATTGCACCTCACTCTCCATAGTTTGAAGAAGGGTACCAATCCAAAATGCCATCTGTCCATTTCCTCCATAGATGCTACCTGACCTGCTGAGTTCCTCCAGTACTTTGTGATTTGCTCAAGATTTCAACATCTGCAGTTTTTTTGCCTCCACTTTGAACCTTCCAGCCAACTATCAACTCCTGAATCTAAGTCACTCCTGCTTCTTTCAAACGTAGATTTATGATCCATTAATTACCTGCCTTGCCTCCTCCTGAACAATTACTCTTTATCCATGATTATTCCCCAGGTGTTGGTGTTAGGAATGTGGAACACACTGCTTGAGGGGAGATGGAGGCAGAGACTTGGTGAACAATGAAGAGCAAGGGAGGTTTGGAGACGGGGTGCTACAAGGGAACAGGTTCAAGGATCTGACTAGTAGAACAGAAAAAGGCTCACTCGTCTGTTTAGTTACAGATCAGTTTTATTGGCAAGAGAGAACAAAAGCAATACTTGTCTTGGTATGTGCGGAGTCCAGTTTACAGCAACATTCCTTCCTCTCTCTCTGGCTCCTGCCGCAACACTGATCATGACTCAGCCCGTCGGTGAAGCCCTCTCGTACATAAAGTAACATGGCTTCCTGGTGCCTGGGTAAGAAATCAGCCATTGAAATAATCGCTGGTAAGTCCTGGGCAATAGCGCTGCTCCCAAATTCAAACTATAACCAATGGTAGGGGACTGCACCTGTGCGTGCCCAAACCCCCCTCACCCTTTGGGAACAAAGTGCTTTCAGCCACAGACTGGCGGGTAAAGCAATACACAGCGCTACAGACTTGGCGCGTAAATTTAATTCACACAGCGCTGCCGGTTTGGCGCGCAAAGGTTTAAACAGAGCGCTGCCCGCTTGGCTCGTGGGGATTTAAACAAAGAGCCATCACCGCAGCGCTATGGGTTCTAAATATAGCACTAACGGCCACAGCGCTATGAGCTTTAAACATAGTGCTATGGCCACAGCGCTATGGGTCACAGACTGGGCAAAAGTGTCAGATAACACAGGGTGGTTTGCAGGAAGGGTCAAGGGATGGTATTTGATTGGAGGGGTGAAGGTGCCGGTTTGAAGGTGAAGGGAACTGGTCCTGCGTTTGTCCTCTGGATGTCACCAGTGGTTTTATCAGCACTAAAGACTGAAGCACTCATAATACTGACCAGAGGAAGACTTAGCAATGTCCAGAGGTGTTGATGCAGGTTTAAAGACCTGAAAAGTCGATTATACTTTTGCCTCCACAGATGCTGCCTGGCCCACTGAGTTCCTCCAGCAGCTTGTTTTTGCACCTGTAGAGATTATTTAGGAAAATGAACAATGTTGCCCTGTCCATAGGAGAAACTGTTGCAGATGCTGGAGTGCAGAAATAGATTTTAGGGAAATTCACAGCAGGTCAAACAACATTACCAGAGGAACGTACAATTTACATTGGAGTAAATATTCATTGGAACTGGAAAGAGGCAGAGACTGAATATGTTGTTGATCATAGAGAATGTTGGGAGGAGGGCAGAAGAAAGGGGAAATGACCCTTGGGCATTTGTTTAATGTAAAGTTTTCCCAGCGTATTTGCTTTAGCTATCTTTACAACATTGTTCCATTGTAGAAATTAAATGGAATTTCTACAATGGAACAATAGCACGCTTCAGAAGCTGAACTGGTGTGATAAAACCAAGATAGATCAAGACAGATTGTTGATAGACAGGTAATTTGCATCAGTTTCTGTGTAGCACACTTCTGAGAGCAGTTGTATTGTTATTTCTCTCTTAAACCCAAGTTGTTTAGTTTAGATTTTTAGTTGAGAGATACAGCGTGGAAACAGGCCCTTCGGCCCACCAGGTCCGCGTCGAAGAGTAATCCCCACACATTAACACTATCCTACACACACTGGGGACAATTTTTACATTTACACCAAGCCAATTAACCTACATTCCTGTACGTCTTTGGAGTGTGGGAGGAAACCGAAGATCTTTAAGAAAACCCACACAGGTCATGGAGACGATGTACAAACTCCATACAGACAGCACCCATAGTCGGGATCGAACTCGGATCTCCGGCGCTGCATTCGTTATAAGGCAGTAACTCTACCGCTGCGCCTACCGTGCTGTTCATTTCCATCTAGTGACATAAGCTTTGCTGAGAGATGTGCACTTGCAAAGTTTTGAGATATTATTGTGTCTTTATTTATATCCTCTGAGGACATTTGTTAAAGCGACATGCATTTGTTGAAAGTTTAGTGTCAAACAGAGTTTGGAGCTTCATTATAGAGTCATAGAGTGATAATTACGGAAACTGGGCCTTTGGCCCAACTTGCCCACATCGGCCAACATGTCCCAGCTACACTAGTCCTGCCTGCTCACATTTGGCCGATATCCCTCCAAACCTGTCCGATCCATGTATCTGTCTAACTCTTTCTTAAAGATAAATAGTCCATGCCTCAACTGTTGGATGTGGAGTCACCTTAAACCTATGTCCTCTTGTCCTTGATTCACCCACTCTGGGCAAGAGACTCTGTGCATCTACCCAAACTATTCCTCTCATGATTTATACATCTCTATAAGATCACCCCTCATCCTCCTGCGCTGCAAGGAATAAAGTCCCAGCCTGCTCAACCTCTCCCGCAGCTCAGACCCCCTAGTGATGGCAACATCCACAGAAATATTCTCCGTACCCTTTCCCGCTTGACAACATATTTTCTATAACATGGTGCTGAGAACTGAACACAATATTCTAAATGTGACCTCAGTGTGATTCAGCAGCTCAGTGAGACACACTGAGAGTGAAGTGGAAACACACAGGAGGGTTTGAACCCTGCATCACTGTCTTCACAAGAAGAGAAAGAAAATGGCGGGTCAAACACAACAGGCTGATGGAGCAGAGCTTTTTAATGTCCACTCCAATCAAACTGAAGAACAGTCCCAACCAAAAATATAATTGGTCCATTTCCCTCCAAAGATGCAGCCTGAACACTTGAGTTCCTCCAGCACTTTGTGTTTTACTCAAGAGACATTTTGTACTGCTGCATTCATCCCCTGTTCCGACAGACCGAACTATGCTCATGACATATTTTATGAAACTAGGATTTAGCAGCAGAATGCATTTGGATTGAAGTTGTTCAAATGTCCAACTTGTATCAACAGCAAATATGATTAGACAGCTTCCCCTGAAACTACAATGAACTGTCCTCTTCCTCCCCAGTTACATTTTACCGCACATGTCCATTCTGAATACTCCGGCAGTAAAGGGGGCTCGGGGCATGAATTGAAGGAGATAAGTTCATCGAGATGAACAGGTTTAACACTTGTGTGGGATGATCAAGGGGGTAAGTTGTGGGAGGTGGGTTGCAGGCCCATTGTCCTGGCGGCAGCACTGTTTGGAGTTACAGGGGTCAGACTGGCCAGGCGATGTTGACAATGTCCACCACCGCTGCTCCGCTGGTCTGTGCCAACTGCAGGTTGTGTCTGATTCGTGCACTTGGCCAGGCAACTCCGAGGGTGCGGGAGGTGGGACCCGAACCCGAATTTGTACTCCAGACAGAATTGTGGGAAATTGCCCACCACCCGGTTGAGCTGATTTATAAACAGACATCAGTAGTTTTCTTACAGATGTGCTGAGCAATTTCTGGTCCCAGTTCATCTTCTGCAGCCCGCCCACAGGACTGTGAAAGTTCTCTCCCTGCAAATATTCCACTAACTCCCCACGTATCCTCTCCACAGCCTTTATTTCTCTCCCAGGTGCGGTGTCCGGGACCCGACACACCAGGTGCGGCCGAAGGACAAGAGTCCATTTTGTAAAGTCTGTACCGCCTTCTCCTCAGCGCAGCACTGAGTGCAGATGTGGGGAGGAAGCAACAGTGGGACAGGAAGGCTGCGAGAAACTGGATTCACACAGCACCAAACACACAGCTCATGATGCAGTTCTTTTTATTATTGGCTGAGAAGCTAAGTGAGTACAGTCACCACAGACAGTGAGAGCGGCTACAAAGAAATTAAAGCATTGGATCCACAGCTGGCAAGGATGAGTGGATGATTCTGGAGTCTTCTAATTACACCGCAGTTTGTAGTAACAAACAAAACCAACTTTTGCATAACCGGGCAAATCATTCCAAGATCCATCATCTGGAAGCAGGAAAAGGGAAAAACTTTTACCTGTTAGTCATAGAAACATAGAAACATAGAAAAATAGGTGCAGGAGCAGGCCATTCGGCCCTTCGAGCCTGCACCGCCATTCAATATGATCATCCAACTCAGTATTCCGTACCTCCCTTCTCTCCATACCCCCTGATCCCTTTAGCCACAAGAGCCACATCCAACTCCCTCGTGAATATAGCAGGGAGGATCGTGAAGAATGAAGGGAAATCTTGGCTGGTTTTGTTCACAGGACATGTGAACGTGTCATTGTTAACTGTACCTGGCATCTGTCGTTTAGGCCAATCCAAGCAAATGGTTTATATTTGCTCACTGCACCAATCACGTTGGTGATGAATGTGTTGTGATCGCTCAAAGTCACAGTAGCCAGATGTCCGAATTGTTTTTGCTGATAGCAGAATTTCTTTAAAATAAATTAATATCAAAATATTTTATCATGAATTAATATGTTTCATCCTCACTGGCCTCCAAATAAATAATCAGAACTGATATTGGAAATAGGCAACTTTGTATATTTTAATCAAAGTTCTTGTTCTTTAATCTCTCTGATGTCAACCACGGCTCTGTGTTAACTCCTGGATGTGGAGTTTCCCCAAATCCCCAATATTTCATCCACTGGTCCGAGCGATAGAAACCGGAGCCCACGGCTGCAGTGAAGCGCACCCTGTGGACACAGGGACTCATCGCAGGCAATTCAACGAGAGGCTGTGTTGTGAATGAACCAGCAGAGAGCAATGTTCCCCAGGCCTCCCAGAGCAACCACTGGGTTCAGGGACTTACCTCAGCATCTGACCATGTCACTTTCTGGCGGAAAAAACAATAACAGGAACCTAAGGGGCAATAATAAAACCAGTTTTCAGCACACGGTCCATTGACTATGTTGTGTTTTTCAAGGTGATGCTGAGTCTCCTCCAGTTCCAAGCAATCGGTCATCTGTCAGTTAAAGAGAATTCAGATTTAAACCAATCCGGTTTGCTTCCAGTTTCTCGTGCTGGCGAGAGCAGGAACAGGGAGATACAGGACCTGAATGTGTGGCTGAGGAACTGGTGCAGGGGGCAGGGATTTAGATTCTTAGATCACTGGGATCTGTTTTGGAGTAAGGGGGAACTGTACAAAGGGACGGATTGCATCTTAACAGGTGGGGGACCAGCATTCTGGCAGGCAGGTTTGCCACTTGCTACACGGGTGGTTTTAAACTGAATAAGGGGGGTGGGGTGGCAAATGGGATAGATGAGGACAGAGTTAAAGGGAAAGAGAGTAAAGGGATGGTTAATTACCCCAGAATTAACGGGAAAGGAAACTCACAAAGGGATAGGAGAGTATGGCCAAGTGTAATAGGGATCGATGTGAAAGGTGAGATGAGTAAGGAATTAAAAGTATTGTATATGAATACGCAAAGTTTAAGAAATAAAGTAGATGAGCTTGAGGCTCAGTCAGAGGTTGGTAGATATGACATTGTGGGGATTACTGAGACATGGCTGCAGGAGGATCAGGCCTGGGAACTTAACATTCAGGGTTATACATCCTATAGAAAGTACAGGCAGATGGGCAGAGGAGGGGGGTAGCTCTGCTGGTGAGGGATGGAATTCAGGGACAGGGACTGACGAGGTAGAGTCACTGTGGATTGAGTTGAGGAATTGTAAAGGCAAGAAGTCACTAATTGGTGTTATCTACAGATTCCCAAATAGTAGTCTGGATGTAGGGTGTAAGTTGCAGCAGGAGTTATAACTGGCATGTAACAAAGGTAATGCCACTGTGGTGATGGGGGATTTCAATATGCAGGTAGACTGGGAAAATCAGGTTGGTTCAGGACCCCAAGAAAGAGAGTTTGTAGAATGCCTCTGAGATGGATTGTTAGAGCAGCTTGTAAAGGATTCGACCAGAGAAAAGGCAATTCTGGATTTAGAGTTGTCCAATGAACCAGATATGATAAGAGAACTCGAGGTAAAGGAACCGCTTGGAGGTAGTGATCATAAAATAGTAAGATTAAATGAGAACTTACCAGTTCGAAGTTTGATCTGTATTTTATGAGGAGTTACGATGAGGGATTACGTGAAGACCCCGTCCAGCACGCATGCGCGACATTTCTTCAAAGCAGCGGTGTGGATTCACAGAAAAACACAACAATTGAAATAAATATAGTAAAGAAAAAATAAGAACTTAATTACCAGTTGATATGTATAATAGAGGGTGGGAGCGGAGGGCACGTAATCCCTCATCGTAACTCCTCATAAAATACAGATCAAACTTCGAACTGGTAAGTTCTCATTTAATCTTACTATTTTACTTCGGAGTCACGTGAGTGACTACGTGAAGACTTCAAAGCTCTGTGAATCCGAACCGTGTACCAGCTCATGCTTCACTCACTGCCTGAAGACCTTAGAGGGAGGAAGCATGTTATACAATCAACAATAACCTGTTTGTGAACAAAAAAGGTTTATTAATAACAACAAAAAACAGAGAGCTCCCCCGGGCTTGAATTAAATATTATCTGCAGACTCTAAAATTATGTCTGCAAATGTAGCAGGCTCCGCCAGCGGCTTATTATAAAACCTTTGGAAAGTTCTTTCCGAGGACCATCCTGCTCTGGCCAGAATATGGTCCATAGGCACATCCATTCGCCTAGCCGCCGACGTAGATGCAGCCCTGGTGGAATGAGATTTGTACACATTAGTATCGACTCCCGCGGACTTAAGCACCTGCTAGAGCCACCTTGAAATGGTTTGGCTCGTCACCTGACCATGAGGCTTCTTGTGGCTTATCCATAAGGCTTTTTCTCTCCCTCTTAAGTTATATGTTGTGTCTATGTAGTTGGCGAGATGGGTCTTGGCACACAACCGTGGGTCAGGTGAATATGCCCGGAACTCCATAACTGGAGGCGTGGTACCTGGTCTAGTTTGTTTGACCAGTCCCTGAATGTGAAATGTGATACAGTCCAATGACTCTGTCATGCTGTCCAGCCTCAGAAGGTGGAGGGACTGTACCCTTTGAGCTGACACTAGAGCCATGAGCATGACTGATTTCAGTGTAAGTTGTTCCAGAGTAAGTGACCTGGGTGGTGGCCATCCCCTAAGGTACGTCAGTACTATGCTGACATCCCAGATCTGAGTGTACCTAGGCCTAGGGGAATTGGTGTTAAAAATGCCCCTCATGATTTTGACCACTAGTGGATGGGACCCCAAAGTCAGTTGTCCTGCTGCTGGAACCAAATAAGCTGACAACGCACTCCTGGCTGTATTAATGGCGCTGTAGCTGAGTCCTTCCCGATGTAATCCAACCAGAAACTCCACAACACTGGTGGCTGTAGCTGTAGTGTAGGTAGTTCCTGTTTTGGAGCAATACCGTTCCCATTTTCTTATATTGGTCAGGTATTGTCTCCTGGTGGACTCCCGGTGAGATGCGGTCATCATGTTGATGGCGTCCTCAGACAGTCCCAGGCCCAGTAGAGGTCTTTTTAGAATCTGCAAGCCAGGAGATTGACTCTGTCATGGCACGGGTGACTAATGCCTGACACTGGGTGGATTAATAACTGTCGACTGCTGGGGAATTCCAACGGTGTTTCAACAGCCATGTCGAAAGCCACTGGGAACCATGGCTGTGTAGGCCAGTCAGGTATTATCAAGATTCCAATTGAATCTTGCGTAATACCCGACTGATGAGGCAGAAGGGAGGAAAAGCATAAAAGAACATTTTCCCCCAATGCAGCGAGAATGCATCAACTGCTGCTGCCTCAGGGTCTGGTTCCCAAGCGACATACGTTGGTACCTGGTGATTCAGCCTGGATGCAAATAGATCGATATCTGGTGTGCCATATTGCTTTGTAATTTCAGCAAATACTTTGGGATTTAACATCCATTCGATGTTATCATTAAATCTACGTGACCTGGTGTCTGCCACTGTATTTTGCTTACCTGGTAGGTAAGTTGCTGATAACCAAATATGCCTTTTAACACACCATTGCCAGATTAGGTTGGCCAAATTGTCACACGATATCGACTTTACACCACCCATGTGATTGATATAAGCCACCACCGTGGTATTATCTAGTTGCAACCGGACATGTGCATGATGCGTATTAGATGAATATGCTTTTAAACCCATAAAACGCACCCAACATTTCTAAATAGTTGATACCCCATGTCTGTAGGCAAGATGATTCAAATTTATTCCATCTGCCCCCTGTGCTGGATTGCATGGTAGTTGCTCCCCAGCCCAAAGCACTGGCATCCGTTTGAATGGTTAATACTGGGTTAGTGATCATTATGGGACTGGAGCTGAGTCTTACGTTCCTTGCCCACCATTGTAACTCTGGAATGGATTCAGTAGTTAAACTCATAGCTCGGTCAAAGTGACCTGAGTTTTTGCTTTAGTGCATGCACTTTAGCTCTTTGCAAATTTTGATAGTGCAAAGGCCCAAATTGTACGGCTGGAAAAGCTGCTACCATTTTGCCAATAACTCTAGCTACTTCCCGTATGGTTGGCTGATGTTTATTCATGAGTTCGTTGCATGATAGCGCCAATTCTGATGCTTTCCCCTTCGGCAGAGTTACAATCATGCGAACAGTATCTATCGTAAATCCAAGATAGTCCATGGCAGTGGATGGTGTAAGATTGGATTTATCTGGATGTATGACAAACCCCAAAGTTTCAAACAAACGTTTGGTGGCTGCTACTGCCAGAATGGCTGTCTCCAAGGTTTTCCCTACTATTAAAATGTCATCTAAATACTATATGACTATATGCTTTTGTTTCCTCAATAATGCCAAGGCAGGTTTTAAGATTTTAGTGAACAACCTTGGAGCAGAGGTTAGCCCATTTGGTAAGGCTTTATATTGCCATAGCTGTTTCATCCAGATAAATTTTAAATATTTTCGATGCTCCTTGTGTATGGGTACTGAGTAGTAGGCATCTTTTAAATCAATGCTTGCTAGAAAGTACCCTCTAGAAACCAATAGTCTGGCTGTTTCAAAAGTATCCATCTTGAAATGTATATACCTGACAGACTTGTTCAAAGTAGTTAAGTCAATGATGATGCGTCGTCCACCATCTTTTTTGATTTTAGTGAAAATATTAGACACAAATTCCAAAGGTTCATGTTTTGTTCTTTCAATGACACCTTTAGCTTGTAACCTCATCAGTTCAGCTTGACCCTCTTGTTTCTCCTTGACTGAGAGGGTGAATACCCTTTTGGGCATATGCTGAACTGGTGGAAAATTTTTATGGACAAAGTCAATTTTGTAACCATGAACGCTGCTGAGTATATACTTGTCATTAGTGAAGGATTCCCATGCATCCAAAAACAAGTGCAATCTCCCCCCTGTTAGTACAGAGCCCCTACTGCACATATGCTGAGAGGAACCAGACCCACCTACCTCCATGGTTATTGGTGCTTCTTCTGCCTCTTCGCTGGGCGATGAGGCGTCTGCTGGGCTGTAGAGGGTTGATGTTGATCTTGATGTTGTTGGGGGTGGCGCATTTTCCATGGGGTCCGCTCTGGGCCCTGGCCTAAAAAAGGCTTACGGGGAATGGTTGCGGACCCCGAGCTTTCACCAGTCCCATAGTGTGGTCGACGACTGGTGGATGCCATGGGGTACTGCCGCCTGGGTTTGTTGGGTCTGCTCGGTCCCAAACCTGCCTTCACGAGACCAAAGGTCTTGGATTCTTCTTCCAGGTCTTTCACCTTTTTTGGAAGGTCTTTCCCAAAGAGCAGAATAGGAGGTTCTGACCCCGGTGTTTTGCAAAGTCCCGCAAATTTAGGGTTGAGGGCAGGCTTGATAATCTCCTTTCGCAAATTATTTATTTCATATTGAGTGGTGCACAGCAGAGCTAATGTGTCTTGCTGATTTGTGGAGATGTCCGCACCATCAATGGACCGAGCATAAGATGTTATTCCTGCAGTCAGGAGTTTAAGGATCTTCTGGAACTTCAACTCCAGGTTTCTGATGTTCTGCCCCAAATGTCCCCAAATTTGGCTATTGACAGCAGGTACATTCAAAGATGTACAATTTACTGGGGCTGTATATAGTTGAAGAGCCTCATTGACCACCTGTTCTTGTAGGGGTTTAGAGGACAGGTGGTTAATGCTGGCTGCAAGTTTCGGCTCTAATGGCCGACCCGCTTGTGGGAATGGCCACGTAGCGGTTGACCACACCCAGCAGCTCTTCCTGTTCCTGTACACCCTGCGTACTCCCGATATCTTCAGCCAGTGACCCCTCTTCTTGACCAGCCCAGACCTGGTCGCCAATGCTGCCTTCAAAAGAAGGTGAAGCAATGGCCAGTGCCGTAAAAGGCACTGCGGGAGTGCCTGAGCTCCCTTGGCGAGTCTGCTGCTGCTCTCTCAGCAGATCTCGCTGGAGTAATTGCTCCATTAAGCCGTTCCATGCGGCTTAGGCGGCTGCCTGTGCCGCTCTCGAGCGGTGAGGCATCTTCATCCGAATCGTCGGACACTACCGCCCGGTTCTGGCTGCAGGTACCTCCAGCCCGCTGCTCAGGCAGCACGAGCGGTGCTGGGCTCGGCTCGGTAGTTATACCCGCCGCCTCTTGCCCCCCCTCCAAAGAGCATTCCTCAACGGAGGACGAACGGGGGCGAGCTGCAGACTTCTTTCCTCTGGTCTTGCTCATTCTTTCTGGAAAACAAGCAGACCACAGAGAAAAAGACACACGGCCACGGTAAAGCTTACCTGTCGGCCCGACTTTTCAAATTGTAGCGGGAGCGCCTTGAACTCCCGTTCGTCGCGGGTGCACTGCATGAACGCTAATGTCGCGCATGCGTGCTGGACGGGGTCTTCACGTAGTCACTCACGTGACTCCGAAGTAAAATGATTAGTTTTAATCTGCAATTTGAGAAGGAGACGGTTAAATCGGAAGTGTCAGTGATGCAGTTGAACAAAGGGGACTATGAAGGCATGAGAGGGGAGCTGGCCAAAGTAGACTGGAACGGGATCCTAGCAGGAATGACGGTGGAACAGCAATGGCAGGAATTTCTGGGCAAAATCCGGAAGACGCAGGATCATTTCATTTCAGAAAGGAAGAAAGATTCTAAGGGGAGTAGGAGGTAACCGTGGATGACAAGAGAAGTTAGGGATATAATAAAACTAAAAGAAAAGATGTATAACACAGCAAAGAGTAGCCGGAAGCCAGAGGATTGGGAAAGTTTCATAGGACAACAGAAGGAAACAAAATGGGCAATACGGGCTGAAAAGATGAGGTACGAAGGGAAGCTGGCCAGGAATATAAAGATGGACAGTAAAAGCTTCTTTAGATATGTTAAGGGAAAAAGTGTAGCAAAGTCAAATGTGGGTCCCTTGAAGGTTGACACGGGTGAAATTATCATGGGCAACAAGGAAATGGCAGAAGAGTTGAATAGGTACTTTGGATCTGTCTTCACTAAAAAACAAACAATCTCCCAGATGTACTGGAGGACAGAGGATCTAAGGGGGTAGAGGAACTGAAATAAATTTTCATTAGGCGAGAAATAGTATTGGGTGGACTAATGGGACTGAAGGATGATAAATCTCCTGGGCCTGATGGTCTTCATCCCAGGGTCCTCAGGGAGGTGGCTCTGGAAATAGTGGATGCATTGGTGATCATTTTCCAATGTTCAATAGATTCAGATCAGTTCCTGTGGATTGGAGGATAGCTAATGTTATCCCACTTTTCAAGAAAGGAGTGAGAGAGAAAACAGGGAATTACAGACCAGTTAGCCTGACTTTGGTGGTGGGAAAGATGCTGGAGTCAATTATTAAAGAAGTAATAATGGGACATTTGGATAGCAGTAAAAGGATTAGTCCAAGTCAACATGGATTTATGAAAGGGAAATCATGCTTGACTAATCTTCTGGAATATTTTGAGGATGTGACAAGTAAAATGGATGAAAGGGTGCCAGTGGATGTAGTGTATCTAGACTTTCAGAAAGCCTTTGATAAGGTCCCGCACGGGAGACTGGTGACTAAAATTAGAGCACATGGTATTAAGGGTATGTTGTTGACATGGATAGAAAATTGGTTGGCAGACCGGAAGCAAAGAGTAGGAGTGAACGGGTCCTTTTCAGAATGGCAGGCAGTGGCGAGTGGAGTGCCGCAAGACTCGGTGTTGGGGCCGCAACTGTTTACCATATATATTAATGATTTGGAAGAGGGAATTAGGAGCAACACTAGCAAGTTTGCGGATGACACAAAGCTGGGAGGCAGTGTGAACTGTGAAGAGGATGTTAGGAGGCCTGGACAGGTTGAATGAGTGGGCAGATGCGTGGCAGATGCAGTATAATATAGATAAATGTGAGGTTATCCACTTTGGCAGCAAAAACAAGGGGGGAGATTATTATCTCAACGGGGTTAGGTTAGGTAAGGGTGAGGTGCAGCTAGACCTGGGCGTCCTTGTACACCGGTCACTGAAAGTTGGCTTACAGGTACAGCAGGCAGTGAAGAAAGCTAATGGAATATTGGCCTTCATAACAAAAGGATTTCAGTATAGGAGTAAAGAGGTTCTTCTGCAGTTGCATAGGGCTCTGGTGAGACCACATTGTGAGTATTGTGTACAGTTTTGGTCTCCTAATTTGAGGAAGGACATCCTTGTGATTGAGGCAGTGCAGCGTAGGTTCACGAGATTGATCCCTGGGATGGCAGGACTGTCATATGAGGAAAGATTGAAAAGACTAGGCTTGTATTCACTGGAGTTTAGAAGGATGAGGGGGATTCTTATAGAAACATATAAAATTATAAATGGACTGGACAAGCTAGATGCAAGAAAAATGTTCCCAATGTTGGGTGAGTCCAGAACCAGGGGCCACAGTCTTAAAATAAAGGGGAGGTCATTTAAGACTGACGTTAGAAAAAAACATTTTCACCCAGAGAGTTGTGAATTTATGGAATTCCCTGCCACAGAGGGCAGTGGAGGCCAGGTCACTGGATATATTTAAGAGAGAGTTAGATAGAGCTCTAGGGGCTAGTGGAGTCAAGGGATATGGGGAGAAGGCAGGCACGGGTTATTGATAGGGGACGATCAGCCAGGATCACAATGAATGGCGGTGCTGGCTCGAAGGGCCGAATGCCTCCTCCTGCACCTATTTTCTATGTTTCTATGTTTCTAATCACCGACCAAAGGGCCTTACTCAGCGAGTCCCGTTGTCTGCATTTGGCCCATATCCTCTGATCATTTCCTATCCATGTACTTGTCGAAATGTCTTTGGAACATTGTAATTGTAATTGTACCTTCCTGTACCACTTCCTCTGGCACCCTCATTGTGAATAACATGCCCTCCAGTTTTTTCTCCACTTCACTGTGATATCCATGTTTTATCGATGCACCTCATGAATTTATAAATCCCTCCCTTATAACTCAAGCCCACCAGACCTGGTAACACAATTTCCTGGTGGAGTCTCACCAACATCTTGTACAGCTGTAACATGGAACACATTTAATCTTTGATGAGGGCAAGAGTGCAAAACACCTTCTTCTCCACCTTGTCCACCTGTACCACTACTTTCACAGAGCTATGTCTTCATATCCCGAGGTCTCTCTGATCTCATGGGTGTTGCTGAGAAACAGCCATGGGCAAAATACATTGGTTGGATATGTCCATGGTCACCCACCAGTGGTCTAGAGGTCTAGGGTACATATCAGGAAATTAGAGGCACATTTAGGAAGAATAATAACATAATTATGAGAGATACTTATCTTTATATAGATTGGGAAAACAATTTAACAGTAAATATGTTGAGAATGTATTCACTGAGTGTATACCTGATGGCTTTCTAGATCATTCTGTTGAGGGACCAAGAAAGCTCCAGTGATGTGCAATGAGAAAGTGTTTATTAATAATGTTGTGCTTAATGCTTAAAAAAGTGATTATAATATAATGACATTTTTTGTTAAAAATTCCCACTGATCTTGTTTAAATCAAGACCAATGCCTTACAACTAGGGTGAGCAAGTTACTAGGCTGTGTGGCACGGTCAGCTTTGGTAGGTCAGGTGATTGGGAAAATACATTCACATGTAAGACAGGAGAGATGCAATGGTTGGCAATTAAAGAATTATCCCGCTGTTCATAACAGATAGAGAGACATTTAAGATACATAAACTACAGAAGAAAGTGTGGTCCAACCATGGCCATTGTTTAAACAATTTCATTATTCCATTTCAGGGCATATGACAATAAAATGCTAAAGAAGGAACTGCAGATGCTGGAGAATCGAGGGTTACACAAAAGGCTGGAGAAACTCAGCGGGTGCAGCAGCATCTAAGGATCGAAGGAGATAGGCGACGTTTCGGGTCGAGACTGACAATAAAATGCTCCTGACTCTTGGCTCTGAAATGTCCATGCTATAGGGGGAGGGAAACGAAGGTTAAACAGTTTCATTCCTGGGACGGTTATGGCCATTTGAGGAGACATTAAACAGACTGTAGTTATACTCTTATTATATCAGAATGTAGAGATTATCTCATTGAAATAAACAAAATTATCCTTTCGTACTTCAAGCAGCTGCAATGTTTTTGCATCTTAAATGTGTCAGTCTAATTATCAAATCACTCGTAACTCCAACCTTTCTCTGCCTCTTTCGCTCCCTACCCCCAGGACTCATTCTCCCTGTACCATTGCCAGCACTCTGGCCATCCTCCCTCAACCCTCCATCCTCACCCTCACAGCGGGCAAGTGGACTGTTGCGTTGGACCAGTGCCTGCAGAACCTTCTCTTCTGCATCCCTGGGTTCCTGACAGAGAGTCACATATCCCTCTTTCTGCAACTCTGTTTTCCTGTGAACCGTCATTGTGGAGAAATCTCTGTCTCATGATGTGGAGGATAGTCTCCAACTCACCTTCCAACTCAGCAGCTCTGAGTATCCCAGACAAGAGTATCCATTCCTACCACATCCCGACCGGTCCCAGTGTCCACAAATTCCCACGTTCCACAGTCCCAAAGCAGTGCCTGCGCATTCATTCCTCACACCAATATATTTCTAAAGCTCCTGGAATCAATGGACCTTACCTGCCACATCACTGGCAAGCAGTGCTGTCACCACCAAAACCCACACCAGCATCATGTTTCCTTCCTCGGACCTGAAACACAAGAAAACGATTCATCATTAGTGTCAAGTTTCACAGTGAAGGTGGGCATATCCTGCTGCTGTTCCCACCTCTCTCTCTCTCTCCCAGCTCTCTATGTCGATGAGGTTTCCAATGCTGCTGCATCCTTATATACGTGTAGTTTCTGGCATCTTGGAGGCTTTTGGAACCATTGGAATCAAACTCAATTGGCTGCAGCAATCTACATAAAACTCCTGCTGACCAATCACTGACTGACAGATTAGAACAAGATAGAAACATAGAAACATAGAAATTAGGTGCAGGAGTAGGCCATTCAGCCCTTCGAGCCTGCACCGCCATTCAATATGATCATGGCTGATCATCCAACTCAGTATCCCGTACCTGCCTTTCTCTCCATACCCTCTGATCCCCTTAGCCACAAGGGCCACATCCAACTCACTCTTAAATATAGCCAATGAACTGGCCTCAACTACCCTCTGTGGCAGAGAGTTCCAGAGACTCACCACTCTCTGTGTGAAAAAGGTCTTTCTCATCTCGGTCTTAAAGGATTTCCCCCCCTTATCCTTAAGCTGTGACCCCTTGTCCTGGACTTCCCCAACATCGGGAACAATCTTCCTGCATCTAGCCTGTCCAACCCCTTAAGAATTTTGTAAGTTTCTATAAGATCCCCTCTCAATCTCCTAAATTCCAGAGAGTATAAACCGAGTCTATCCAGTCTTTCTTCATAAGACAGTCCTGACATCCCAGGAATCAGTCTGGTGAACCTTCTCTGCACTCCCTCTATGGCAATAATGTCCTTCCTCAGATTTGGAGACCAAAACTGTACGCAATACTCCAGGTGTGGTCTCACCAAGACCCTGTACAACTGAAGTAGAACCTCCCTGCTCCTGTACTCAAATCCTTTTGCTATGAAAGCTAACATACCATTCGCTTTTTTCACTGCCTGCTGCACCTGCATGCCTACTTTCAATGACTGGTGTACCATGACACCCAGGTCTCGCTGCATCTCCCCTTTTCCTAATCGGCCACCATTTAAATAATAGTCTGCTTTCCTGTTTTTGCCACCAAAGTGGATAACCTCACATTTATCCACATTATACTGCATCTGCCAAACATTTACCCACTCACCCAGCCTATCCAAGTCACCTTGCAGTCTCCTAGTATCCTCCTCACAGCGCACACTGCCCCCCAGCTTAGTGTCATCCGCAAACTTGGAGATATTGCCTTCAATTCCCTCATCCAGATCATTAATATATATTGTAAATACTGGGGTTCCCAGCACTGAGCCCTGCGGTACCCCACTAGTTACTGCCTGCCATTGTGAAAAGGACCCGTTTACTCCTACTCTTTGCTTCCTGTTTGCCAGCCAGTTCTCTATCCACATCAATACTGAACCCCTAATACCGTATGCTTTAAGTTTGTATACTAATCTCTTATGTGGGACCTTGTCGAAAGCCTTCTGGAAGTCCAGATATACCACATCCACTGGTTCTCCCTTATCCATGCTACTAGTTACATCCTCGAAAAATTCCACAAGATTCGTCAGACATGATTTACCTTTTGTAAATCCATGCTGACTTTGTCCAATGATTTCACCACTTTCCAAATGTGCTGCTATCCCATCTTTAATAACTGACTCTAGCAGTTTCCCCACTACCGATGTTAGACTAACTGGTCTGTAATTCCCCATTTTCCCTCTCCCTCCCTTCTTAAAAAGAGGGGTTACATTTGCTACCCGCCAATCCTCAGGAACTACTCCAGAATCTAAAGAGTTTTGAAAGATTATCACTAATGCATCCACTATTTCCTGAGCTACTTCCTTAAGTACTCTGGGATGCAGCCTATCTGGCCCTGGGGATTTATCGGCCTTTAATCTATTCAATTTACCCAACACCACTTCCCGACTGACCTGGATTTCACTCAATTCCTCCTTTGACCCACAGTCCCCTGCTATTTCAGGCAGATTATTTATGTCTTCCTTAGTGAAGACGGAACCAAAGTAGTTATTCAATTGGTCCGCCATATCCTTGTTCCCCATGATCAACTCACCTGTTTCTGACTGCAAGGGACCTACATTTGTTTTAACTAACCTCTTTCTCTTCACATATCTATAAAAACTTTTGCAGTCAGTTTTTATGTTCCCTGCCAGTTTTCTTTCATAATCTATTTTTCCTTTCCTAATTAAGCCCTTTGTCCTCCTCTGCTGGTCTCTGAATTTCTCCCCAGTCCTCTGGTATGCTGCTTTTTCTGGCTACTTTGTACGCATCATCCTTTGCTTTGATACTATCCCTGATTTCCCTTGTTATCCACGGATGCACTACCTTCCCCGATTTATTCTTTTTGCCAAACTGGGATGAACAATTTTTGTAGTTCATCCATGCAGTCTTTAAATGTCTTCCATTGTATATCCACCCGTCAACCCTTTTAGAATTAATTGCCAGTCAATCTTGGCCAATTCACGTCTCATACCCTCAAAGTTACCTTTCTTTAAGTTCAGAACCATTGTTTCTGAATTAACAATGTCACTCTCCATCCTAATGAAGAACTCAAACCATATTATGGTCACTCTTGCCCAAGGGGGCACGTACAACAAGACGGCTAATTACCCCTTCCTCATTACTCAAAACCCAGTCTAAAATAGCCTGCTCTCTCGTTGGTTCCTCTACATGTTGATTTAGATAACTATCCCGCATACATTCCAAAAAATCCTCTTCCTCAGCACCCCTGCCAATTTGATTAACCCAATCTATATGTAGATTGAAGTCACCCATTATAACTGTTTTGCCTTTGTCGCACGCATTTCTAATTCCTGTTTGATACCATCCCCAACTTCTCTGCTACTGTTAGGTGGCCTGTACACAACACCCACCAGCGTTTTCTGCCCCTTAGTGTTTTGTAGCTCTACCCATACCGATTCCACATCCTCCAAGCTAATGTCCTTCCTTTCCATTGCGTTAATATCTCCTCTCTAACCAGCAATGCTACCCCACCTCCTTTTCCTTTCTCTCTATCCCTCCTGAATATTGAATATCCCTGGATGTTCAGCTCCCAGCCTACGTCACCCTGGAGCCATGTCACCGTGATCCCAACTATATCATAATCATTAATATCTATCTGCACGTTCAACTCGTCCACCTTATTACGAATACTCCTTGCATTGAGACACAAAGCCTTCAGGCTTGTCTTTACAACGCACTTACCCCTTATACAATTTTGCTGAAAAGTGGCCCTTTTTGATTTTTGCCCTGGTTTTGTCTGCCTGCCACTTTTACTTTTCACCTTGCTACCTAATGCTTCTACCCTCATTTTACACCCTCCTGCCTCTCTGCTCTTGTACCCATCCCCTGCCACATTAGTTTAAATCCTCCCCGACAGCACTAGCAAAAACACTCCCCCAAGAACATTGGTTCTATTCCATTCCAGGTGCAAACCGTCCTGTTTTGTACCGGTCCCACCTCCCCCAGAACTGGTCCCAGTGCCCTAAAAATTTGAATCCCTCCCCCTTACACCACTTTTCAAGCCACGTATTCATTTGCATTATCCTCCTATTTCTACTCTGACTGGCCCGTGGTACTGGTAGTAATCCGGAGATTACTACCTTTGAGGTCCTACTTTTAAGTTTATCTCCTAGCTCCCTAAATTCACCTTGTAGGACCTCATCCCTTTTTTTACCTATATCGTTGGTGCCAACATGCACCACGACAACTGGCTGTTCACCCTCCCCCTCCAGAATGTTCTGCAGCCGTTCAGTGACATCCCTGACCTTTGCACCAGGGAGGCAACATACCATCCTGGAGTCTCGTTTGCGGCCCGCAGAAACGCCTATCTATTCCCCTGACAATTGAATCCCCTATTACTATTGCCCTTCCCCTCTTTTTTTCCCCCCCTCATGTTCTGCAGAGCCACCCATGGTGCCATGAACCTGGCTGCTGCTGCATTCCCCTGATGAGCCATCTCCCTCAACAGTATCCAAAATGGTATACCTGTTTAGGAGGGAGATGACCGCAGGGGACTCCTGCACTACCTGCCTACTGCTTTGCTGGCTATTGGCCACCCGTTCCCTTCTTGTCCTCTTACCTTTTGCCTGCGGTGTGACCAACTCACTGTATGTGCTATCCACGACTTTCTCCGCATCGTGGATGCTCCAGTATGAATCCAGCCGCAGTTCCAATCGTTCAATGCGGTCTGCCAGGAGCTGCAGCTGGACACACTTCCTGCAAACGTAGTCACCAGGGACACCGACCATCTCCCTGATCTCCCACATGTTGCAGGCTGAACAAACCACGGGGCCAATCTCTACTGCCATACCTTACTCCCAAATTACTCTGTATTAAATATTAAAAAAAACACAAAAACTTATCCTTTAAACTTTACTACTAAATACTGAATCCTTAACTCCCAGAATCCCTCACTCCCAGAAGGCAGAAATGTAAAATTGTAAACCCGGGGTTGCACCCAATCAGCTGCTTCCTCGGGTCCTCTTCCACCAATCAGCGGCTTCCTCAAAAAAACCCACTTCTCCAAATGGAATGTTATGGATTTGGGTAACGGCTCTGAAAAAACAAGCCCCGCGCTAGATTTTTATCCTTACCGGTCGGGTGTCGCTCCTCCCCCTCCTCCTCTTCTTCCAACGGCTCCTGTGGGCCTCTGGAAAAACAAGCCCCGCGCTTGATTTTTATCCTTACCGGTCGGGTGTCGCTCCTCCCCCTCTTCTTCTTCCAACGGCTCCTGTGGGCCTCGGTCGGGTGTCGCTCCTCCCCCTCCTCTTCTTCCAACGGCTCCTGTGGAAGAAGAGAACAGGAAGCCACAGAAATGTCTTGTGAGCTCCAAGTGTGACTGTAGAATGTGGCACTGTATCTGAACACTGAGGAATGGAAACTGTAGAAAGTATTTATGGCCCCATTATGTGTTTATGGTATTAGAGCCTAATGAATATTATCAACAGGAACAATTAAGATGTAATGTTTAGACATATACTTCAAAAACAACATTATTGACCCTGAACACCTCACTAATTCCTTTACTCACTCTGGTCTATTTCCTCTCCATTTCCCATCACGGTGGAAAGTTGACTCCGTCACTGACTCGGGAAAGTTTGTAATCCATTTATAAGAACTGGTTCAATTTAGCCTCTTGGCCAACTTTTCAACATGGAGCTGGAGTGAAGTCTGGTCAGAAGGAGCATGGAAGGATGGGGAGATCCTGGACTGCTTGATGCTTGTTGCATTTCCAGGCACAGCTGAGGGAGATGCCTGCAGGAACATGATGTGGGAAGGAATCCACAGGATCTCCAGTGGGGTGGGATTGATGGGCCAAATGGCCCTTTCTTTCTCTCTGGATTTTCTCTTGTTCCCCAATCACTTCACACTCTAAAAGCAGAGCAAGTGGTCACTTGGACCCATTGTACTTTCAGCTCCATCGTCAACCCCTGGTACAATCATAGAATAATACAATGATACTGCACAGCAGGAGGCCATTTGCCCCATCCTATGTGTGTCATCTCTTTGATCATGTGATCCATTCAGCACAATTCTCCTGCTCTTTCCCTGAACCACTGGAAATTGTTCCTTCACACGTTCAGCCAAATAATTTGAAAATTATTTTTGACTGCTTCCACCAGCCTTTCAGTCCGTGTGTTTCAGATCATGCCAGCTTCCTGAACAAAACCGATTCCTCCTGTCCCCTCAGCCCCCATTTGCAAATTTATCTCAGATCTCCATCCTCCTGTCCGTGCTCCTGCTGCCTGGCAGAGAGGTCAGTAACTGGAATTCACGGAGCGATGCGCAGCAGCATGTGTTACCTCATCACCTCAGCCAGCTGGGAGACACTTGCTGAGGGAAATCATCATCACCTCACCTCTGATTTATTATTTCCACACATTGAGAAGTTTGTGAAGGTCCCAGATTTCCACAACATCATTCTCCTGTAGTCTCTGCGACCACAGACACCGGAAACAGTTTCTCATCATTTAATTCACCAAATCCACAGTGGGCTTGAGGGAGTGAGGCAGAATAGAGGGATCTAGGAGTGCAGGTGTATGGTTCCCTTAAGGTGGAGATGCAGGTAACTTGAGTGGTCAAAAAGGCTTTGGGCACTTTGGCTTTCATCAGCCAGAGTATTGAGTATAGATGTTGGGAGGTCATGTTGCAGTTGTATAAGATGTTGGTGAGGTCACATTTAGAGTATTGTTTTCAGTTCTCGGCAGGAAAGATGTTGTCAAGTTGAAAATTTATGAGGATGTTGCCAGGACTAGTGGGTCTGAGCTATAACGAGATATTGAGTAGACTGAGGCTCTATTCCTTGGAGCTCAGGTGGATGAGGGGTGATCTTATGGAAGTGTATAAAATCATGAGAGGATTTGATTGGGTAGATGCACAGAGTCTCTTTCCCAGAATAGGTGCATTGAGGACCAGATGACATAGGTTTAAGATGAAGGGGAAAATATTTAATAGGAATCTGAGAAGTTAGTCTTTCACACAAAGGGTGGTGGATGCATGGAAAAAGCTGCCAGAGGAGGTAGTTGAGCCAGCGTCTATCCCAACATTTAAGAAGCAGTTAGACAGGTACATGGGTGGGACAGACTTGGAGGGATATGGATCAAATGTTGGCAGGTGGGACATGTGTGGCTGGGACATGTTGGTCAGTGTGGGAAAGTTGTGCTGAAGGGCCTTTTTCCACACTGCATCACTCTATGACTATGATTCTATCTGATTTACCGATGACACAAACAATAGCCATGTTTTGCCTGTAGTGGAGAGAGGGAATCTTCAGGGTGTGGTGGGAAGCCACTGAATTAGGCCAAAACCTGTAGATCACCATCTCACATTCCACCTAGGATTGTCTAGAACCAATGAGCATGAAATTCTCCAATTACACAAAAACACTCTCTTCCCTTTCACCCTACCCTCCCCTCCCCACCTGTGTGCATACCTTCGACGTATTCTCTCCTTGACGATCCTTGTCTCAGAATGACCAGGTCTCCTCGATGCTGCACTCAGTCAAATGCTGCCTTGTTTTCAAGGAGCCTCACTCTGGCCTCACCTCCGGAATGCAGCTCTTTGCTCCATGTTTGGACCAAGGCTGTGATTTGGTTCAGAGCCGAGTGATCTTGGTGAAACCGACACTGAGCGTGGGCAAGTCGAATATTGGAGGGGAAGTGACTCTTGCCCGCACTGTGGACAACTCCTGATGATTTGGAGCAGCCTGATTGTCTAGTCATTAGCTGGAGAGAGACAAAATGTTTGATTAACTCAGCGGGTCAGGAAGTATCTCTGGAGAAAAGGAATAGGTGACATTTTGGGTTAAAACCCTTCTACAGATTGAGAGTCAAGGGAGAGGGAAACTAGAGGTATGAAAAGGTTCAAGCCCTCAATGGTCCAATGTTGGCTGTGGAAGAGGTGATAATGTCGGGATAGATGGATACGAAGAGTGGAGGATGGGTCAGGCGAGAGGAAATTCATGGGTTACTTCTTTTTTCCTGTGGCGTACACAGCCTAAAGTTGTTGGACAACTTGTTCTATTTGATCTTCCATATGTGCACGTCGAGTTCATTGCATTAGTCGAAACAGGGCGGACCACGTGAAGGTTGCAATCTTCAACCCCCATGGGTTACTTTAAATGAGAGAAACCAGCGTTCATACCGCTGGGCTGTAAAGTGCCCAAGCAAAATATAAGGTGCTGTTCCTCTAATTTGAATGTGTCCTCACTCTGACAGTGGAGGAGGCCCAGGACAGAAAGGTCAGTATGGGAATGGGAAGGGAGTTTAAATGTTTGGCAACCAGGAGATCGTGTCGGCTAAGGTGGATCGAGCCTACGCTTTCAGCAAAATGATTGCCCAGTTTGAGTTTGGTCTCGCCGATATATACGAGCCCACACCGAGAACAACGGATATGGTAGATGAGGTTGGAGTTGGTGCGAGTGAACCACTACCTCACCTGGACTGGATTAGTCCAGCTTTATTGTGGCGTCCAATTTATGGGCCAATACCCAGTGAAGACTTTGGAGAGGAAAGGAAGTTTGGAGACAGGGTGGATGGAAGGAAGGCTCTAGGAATGGTTGTGATTGGAGGGGTGACAATGCCGGTTGATGAAAAGGGAACTGGTCCTGTGTTTGTCCTCCAGATGTCAGATACCAGGACTGGGCATTAGGAATGTCCTGGAGAGTTTATTTTGTGAAGAAAAACACAAGCTGGTCATTATTTAATTGGAATGTTTCAGGGTAGGAGCCTTGGAAAGTGGTAAAGGACGGTTGGCAGTCATTGAATATGCAGAAGCGGTTGCAGTAAAACCACGGCTGATCTCAGATTGTTGAGGATAGGAGAGTTGCATAACTTGTTTCTGATTCACACTTCTTTCTGAGAGCAGATTCGTTATTTTCATTTGTAATTTTGAAATATGATCAATTTAATCTTGTGATGAGTGAATGTTGAAAATAACTGCCCAAAGCAATTTGCTCAAAAATGCTCATTATGCAATGTTTTGGCGTATCATCGTGTGTTTAAACCCCTGAAGCATTTAATGTGTGAGTAAGGACCTTAGTGAATGTTTGGAGTTACATTGTGGTCAGAGCAGACATGACCAGCAGGTTCCATCCAAAGGAATGCCTCCTGGTGCCAGGGTTCAGGATGTCATGAGCCAAATTCAGAACATCCTCGAGAGAGAAGGTGAACAGCAGGCAGTAGATATGAACGTAGGCTCAAACTACATCAGGAAGAAGAGGAAGGAGGTTCTCCAAACATGGCTTCAGAGAGTTGGGAAGAAGACTGAAGTGCCGGACATCTCGGGTGATTATCTCTGGATTGCTTCTAGTATCTCATGGGCTTAGTGACGACAGGAACAGGGAGATAGGGATCTGAATGTGTGGCTGAGGGGCTGGAGCAGGGAAACAAGGATTTAGATTTATAGAACACACATTGGGATCTCTTCTGGGGTAGGGGTGACCTGTACAAAACGGATGGGTTACACCTTAACTAGAGGGGGACCGACATTCTTAAAGGCAGGTTTGCTAGGGCTCCACGTGTGGTTTAAACTAAATAGTGGGGTGGAGAGATTGACAAATTGGGAGTATAAAGATGGAGTTGCAGGGAAGTGACTACAGGAAAAAATTACAAAAGATTCTTGAATTAAAGGGAAGGAAAGCTCGAGAATGCACAACAGAGCAAGGTCAGGGCCAATTGCGAGTGTGCGAGGGGGGAAGTGAATACAGAGGTCAAACTGCTGTATATGAATGCACGAAGTAAAAGGATTTTACTTCGGAGTCGCGTGAGTGACTGCATGAAGACCCCTGCCAGCACGCATGCGCGACATATCGTCGCTCGCATTTGCTACCGACATGCTGGGGGGGGAGTGCGCTCTCTCCTTAGCTCCATATAACAGGACCAGGAAAAGGTATAGTCACTGACCTTATGCTGTTTTTTTTTGCAGGTAGGAGTTCTTGTGTATCTACCTGCAGGTAACGATGCACGGAAAAGGGACAGGTAAGCTTTCCAAGCGCCGCAGGACTTCTGGTCAGCGGGATACTTCTCCGGAGCTGTCTCAACACCTGGCGGCGTCCGGGAATTGGCCTGGAGAGAAGGTGCGAAAGTCGGGCGCGCCTGTTACACCCAGCGCCCAACTCGTCTCCAGAGGCGGCCGTACAGGTGCAGGGTATGAGCGACCCTGATTTTTGTGTCTCCATTCCCCGGGAGGGGGGGGGAGCTAGCAGGTACGAGGCGGGTACCTCGCACACCGGCGATGGTAACACCTCATCTGCTACAGGTCCTGCAGGGGCCGAGGGGGGAAGACCGCGCCGACGTCGAGCCCCGCAGCTGAAGCAGGTCTCGTGAAGCCGCCGGGGTCTCCTGACTTAGAGCGGGCCGGTGTAGCTGCTGCGGAGTCGAGCAGCCTGCAGGAGCAGGTGCTGCCCCCGCTCACACCGTCTCCTGACATTAGAGCGGGCCGTGGAGCTGCTGCGGAGTCGAGCAGCCCTGCAGGAGCAGGTGCTGCCCGCTTCACACCGGGGTCTCCTGACTTAGAGCGGGCCGGTGGAGCTGCTGCGGAGCCAGGTGCACTGAGCAGCATGCTGCTGCCCGCATCACACCCGGGTCTCCTGACTTAGAGCGGCTGGTGAGCTGCTGCGGAGTCGAGCATCCCTGCAGGAGCAGGGAGCTGCCCGCATCACAGCCGGGGTTTTCCTGGCTCGAGAGCAAGCAGGTGGCAGCCACATGCGTTCGCTCAATTACTGGGTCTGCTGCCGACCATGCACCCCTAACCGAGACATAATGCCAGAAAGTAGGGGTAAGCCTGCACGGACTCCGGGAGCCAGGCGCCGGGGGCTGGCACCGACTCTTATCCACTGCCTTCCCACCAGGCACGGGGACCGCCACAGTCCGCTCATGGGCGGACTAGCGGAGAGTCTGTGCGGGAGTCGTACGGGCCTGCAGGAGCAGGTGTTGACGACCTCCTGCCACCAGATCGCACTCAGCATTTCATGGGGGTAAGATCTGCTGGTAGAAGCCCCAGTAACATGCAGAGCCTGGGGGAAGTCGGCTTATCTGCTACATGCAGTAGCGACGGTCGCATGACCGGTTGGAGCGAATGGTGGAGCACCTGGTTCAACAAGAGCCGGACAGGGAAGAACGGTGGCCCGGGCATCAGCTACCCACAGCCATAGGCCACTGAGTATCTCGCCTTCCTCCGCCTGGAGTGCCAAAAGTCTGCAGGAGGCAGAATTCGATGCCGAGCCAGACATGCCTGGAGGTCGATACTCCAGAGGCAGATGAGGACCTACTGGATGTCGTGGGCAATTTTGCTACTGCGGCCTCCTTCAGGGAGCCATTACCTACAAAACTGGCGGGGACGATTAACTATCTCACCTCACACCAGCTACAGGAATGGGTCCTCCCCAACGACACCATGGACAAATTCAGAGCCACCGAGAATTGTGTTAATCTGAATGTCCCCACGGTCCATGCTCAAATTTGGGGGAATTTGAGTAATACCGCCAGAGCTCAGGACACACCTCCACAACACGCCTCCAGAAAGTCCAGACACTCCTCTCCACGAGTATCACAGCATAAGCCAGGACCCTCGTGGGGACAACGTGTCCAGTGAGCAGCAGGATGCCCTGGCCTTACTCTGCAATGCCCAGTTCGAGGTTAATTGTCTCCGAAAAAGCTCCATCCGGCCCACGCTCAATCCCTAAATTTGCAGGGTTGTGCTGCACCTCCACCACTCCACCACCACATCAGCTGGAAGACCTGCCAAAAAAGGTAAAAGAGATGGACGAGGAGGCCAAAGCCGTCGGCCCTCATGAAGCCACCTTCATCGAGGCTTACGCCTCTTGGCAACCACCGTATACCGCTTGGAAACCTCGCCCACTGGACAGGACACCTCATCACGCCACACTAACGTCCCCCCAAACCACCATTCACCAGGACCCGCCGTTGACCATGGTGGTAGGGGGTCTGTTTCTACTAAGCAAGTAGCAATGGTACCCTCACAAGTAGGGGACGGTTGCGGGCCTTCATGTGGTCATGGGATAAAATAACTACCGACTCTTTTATTTTACAAAGTGTTTGGGGTTATCTCATAGAGTTTATTAACGGTCAACATCCCCCTATTCAGCATGTACCTCATCGCACATTTGCGCTCTCTCAGAACGAGATCGAGCAAGTACATTGCAGACATATTACGGCTAGCAGCCAAAGGGGTGATAGGGAAGACGACACATGAACCCATTGAGTTCGTGTCCAACATCTTCACTAAAACCAAAAAAGATGGAGGTTGTCGGATCATCATTGACCTAACTCAGCTGAACACTTTCTTACAATATACCCCATTTCAAAATAGATACCTTTGCAACTGCTCACAGCTACTGTATCAGGGTACTTTATGGCTTGCATCGATCTCAAAGATGCATACTATACAGTCCCCATCATCGAATCCCCCAGGAAATTCTTACAATTTGTCTGGAAGGGGCAGTTACGGGCAATATGAAGCTTTACCCAATGGCTTAACCACAGCCTAGACTGTTTAAACAAAATAGTCAAACGATACTGGCTCTCTTACAGCAACAGCATTATATCATCATGGCTTACCGAGACGATATCCTTATAGTGGGACAAACCCTCCAATTGGCAGAGCTGGCAGTCACAGCGACCAAAATCTTTATTCGAGACGTTAGGGTTTGTTACCCATCCAGACAAATCCAAATTCACCCCATCTCAAATCATGGACTATTTGGGCTTTACTATTGACACCCACCGAATGATAGTCACTATCCCACCCAGCAAAAGCATCTGATATAAAAGATGCGTGTACCAGCCTTGCTTGCGCCAGGGTGCCGACCATTCGACATACTGCCAAGGTGATTGGGAAACTGGTAGCCACAATTCCAGCTGCACAATTCGGCCCACTGCACTTTCAAAACTTACAACGAGCAAAGATTTCTGCATTACAAGCCAATGCTGGGCACTTTGACAGGCCGATACGGCCTAAATCGAGCTACAGCAGTGGTTGATTTAAATATTAGTGCGTGTTACAAACCCATCATTACTAGCAACTCCGTCAGTCGTGTTAGAAACTGACGCAAGCGCTCAAGGCTGGGATGCAACTGACACTACGTTCCAGTTGTGGGGGCAGATGGATCCTCATGAGTCTACCCTCCTTCAAACACACGGATAAATTTATTTGGAGATGCTTGGGGCTTTCCATGGTCTGAGGGCATACTGCCCCAATTTACAGGCATTTACATGTCCGCCTTCAAATAGATAATGACCACGGTGGTGGCTTACATAAATCTATGGGTGGTATCAGGTCGTTATCTTGTGATGACAAATTGACAAACACAATTTGGCACTGGTGTATCGAAAGAAATATTTGGCTTACAGCGACCTATCTACCAGAGACGCTCAACACAGTGGCAGACGACCAGGTCACATGTGTTCAATGTATAACATTGAGTGGATGTTTGGAACCCCCAAATATTTGCTCAAATTATAGCTGACGTTGGTACACCAGAATATCGACCTCTTTGCATCCAGGGACCCATCAGATCACCAACGTATGTGTTCTTGGGAACCAGACCCTGGGGCAGATTGCTATGGATGCTTTTTTTTCACTCCATTCTGACTCATTAGTCAAGGTATTGCAGAAAATACAACTGGATTCTGCTTCAGGCATATTTATCATACCCGATTGGCCTACACAGTCCATGGAACCCGGTTGTTCTCCAAATAATTAATACGTCCGTGGGTTCAAATTGCTAAACACCCCCATTTTACTCACTAACCCCATTACGGGGGAAAGTCACCCATGCCATGGTCTCACTTAAACCTGTTGGCTAAAGCAGGTTCTGAGAGGCCGCTCCATGGAGGCCGGGCATATCGGCCAGAGCGATGGACCTCATTCAGCATCGTGCTGAGTATCAACCCGGTAAGCAGTACCTCACCCAGATCAGGAAGTGGGAGGCCTACTGCTTACCCGAACACATACCACCACACAACTCTGCCACGATCCCTGACGTCCTGGAATTCCTAGCGCGGCCTTCATTACGATGAGGGTCATTTCAGCTACAATGCCATCAACTGCGCCAGGAGTGCGCTCTCTCCATCATCCCTGGAACTATAGTGTGGGCACGCACCCTCTGGTGTCCAAATTCATGAGGGTAGTGTTCAACACCAACCCTCCACGACCCCGATACAACATAACATGGGATTGGGTGTAGTACTTATACTACTGCGAAGCTGTCCCCTTTGACAGGACTACCTCTTGACAAGCTCACCCTTAAAGTGGATGATGCTGATGGCACTCACTTCCAGCTCAATGAGTCCAGGCCTTTCAGAAGCTTCGGCTGGACCGGAGTGGTCTCGACTCCATGCAAAGTGACTTTCTTTGTCGAGGACCTGCTGAAGCAACATAGACCTGGGTCCTTCTGGGCTGCAGTTGAAATTCCGGCGTACCCCACTGATGGCCACCTCTGCATACACCCATCTCCGCTATTACATCCGAAACAACTCGTACCATCCGGAAAGATGGAGCAGGGGCTCCTCATCAGCCACCAACAACCACATCACCCCGGGGGACTGTGCAGACTATCACAAGGTGGCTCAGGGTGGTGGTTGGGTGCACGCTGGTATCGATACTAACATTTTAGAAAATATCACTCTACCATAGGGCTGCATCCACATCAGCGGTGAGGGCCGTGAGGTGCCCATGGCTCACATCCTCACGCCACCACGGACTGGGCCAGGTGAATCCAACTTTCCAGAGGTTTTACAATAAACTGGTGGTCGCCCCCTACATTCGCGGATGCCGTGCTGAGAGCCACTCCATGAATGTGTTTACTCCCCGAGTAGGATTTTGCTTTGTTATTCTTTGTTTTAATAACTCTGCATTATTTTTCAGCCTGTTTCAGTCTGGAATGCATTGACAAACTTCCTCCATCAGTATTGCAGAAGTGTGATAGCATGGACGTTGTCCATGATGTGTAATCACGGAAGCTTTGAAGCCTTCACGGTCACTCACATGACTCCGAAGTAAAATAGTAAGATTAAACGAGAACTTACCAGTTTGAAGTTGATCTTTATTTATGAGGAGTTGCCGATGAGGGATTTCATGCCCTCCACCCCCAACCCTCTATCATAAGGTCAACTGGTATGTTCTACTTTGTTCAATCTTGCTATCTCCTTCCATGATATGTTCTGTGATTCCACACCGCTGCTTTGAAGAATGTCGCACAATGCGTGCTGCCGGGTTTTCACGAAATCCCTCATCGCAACTCCTCATAAAATAAAGATCAACCTACAAACTTGGTAAGTTCTTGTTAATCGTACTAATAAAGTAGAAATGCTTGAGGCTCAATTAGAAACTGGGCAAGTGTGATGTTGTGGAATTACTGAACATGGATGCAAGAGGCCAGGGCTGAGGTACTAAATATTCAAGGGTATACCGCTATCGAAAAGACGACAAGGTGGGCCAGAAGGGGTGGGTTGCCCTGATGGTGGAGGAATTAAATTTTCAGTCCCTTCAAGGGTGACATTGAAACAGGAGATGTGGAGTCAGTAAGGATAAGAATTAAGGAATTGTAAGGGTAAAAAGACGCCCTAATGGGACTAATTCTCCAGGCCCCCAAACATAGGGTGAAAGTTGAATCAGGAGTTAAAATTGGCATGTAGCAAAAAGCAATGTGTGGTTGTATGGAAATTTCAACATGCAGGTAGACAGGAAAATCAGGTTGTAGCTTGACCTCAAGAAAGGACTTTGAAGAGTGCCTTTGTGACGATTTCTTAGAACAGCTTGTATTGGAGGCCTACCAGGGAGAAGGCATTTCTGGATTTTAGTGTTATGTAATAAACCGGTTTTTGATAAATGACCTCATCGAGGTGAATGACCATTAGGAGCAACGACCATAACATGGTCAGGTTTAACCTACAATGGGAGAGGAGAAGGTAACATAGAAACATAGAAACATAGAAATTTATTCAGGATTAGGCCATTTCCGCCCTTCGAGCTGCACCAACGCAATTCCAATATGAATCATTGCTGAATCATTTCCCAACTCAGTAACCCATACCTGCCATTCTCTCCATACCCCTGATCCCCTTAGCCACAAGGCCACATCTAACTCCTTCTTAAATATAGCGCAATGAACTGGCCTCAACTATTCCTCTGTGGCAGAGAGTTTCCAGAGACTCAACCACTCTCTGTGTGAAAAAAGTCTTCTCATCTCGGTCTTAAAGATTCCCCCTTAATCCTTAATCTGTGATCCCTTGTCCTGGACATTCCCTAACATATGGGAACAAACTTCCTGCATCTAGCCTGTCCAACCCCTCAAGAATTGTGTACGTTTTCTATAATATCGCCCTCTCAATCTCCTACATTCTAGAAAGTATAAACCAAGTCTATCCAGTCTTTTCTTCATAAAGATAGTCTCTGACATCCCAGAATCATCTGGTGAATCCTTCTCTGCACTCCCTCTATGGCATAATGTCCTTTCCTCAGATTTGGAGAACAGAACTGTACGCAATACTCCAGGTGTGGTCTCAACCAAGACCCTATACAACTGAAGTAGAACCACCCTTCATCGCTATAAACTCCCAAATCCTTTTGCTATGAAAGCAAACATTACATTCCTTCTCTCTGCTGCTGCACCTCATTCCTACTTTCAATGACTGGTGTAACCATGAAACCCATGTCTCTCTCATCTCCCCTTTCCTAATCGTCCACCATTTAGATAATAGTCTGCTTACCTGTTTTTTGCCACCAAAGTGGATAACTCTCCATTTAACCACATTATACTGCAGCTGCCAAAAATTTGCCCAACTCCACCCAGCCAATGCAATGTCACCTTGCAGTCTCCCTAGCATCCTCCTCACAGCTAAACCTTAGCCCCACATCTTAGTGTCATCTGCAAACTTGGAGATAATTGCCTTCAATTTCCCTCATCCATATCAATTAAATATATTGCAAATAGAGCTGGGGTCCCAGCAATGAGGCCTAGCGGTACCCCACTATCACTGCCTGCCATTGTGAACAATGAACCCGTTTATCTCCTCCTCTTTGCTTCCTGTTTACCAGCCAGCTCTCTATCCACATTAAATACTGAACCCCCAATGATGCGTATGCTTTAAGTTGTATACTAATCTCTTATGTCGAAAGCCTTCTGAAATCAGAATACACACAACCACATCCACTGGTACTCCCCATCACGCTACTAAGTTACACTCCTCGAAAACCTTCCACAAGATCGAGGTGTCGAGTGTTGCAGTTGAACTAAAGGTGAGTATGGGGCCATGAGAGGAGAGCTGGACTCGATGAGTAGAGTGGAGGAGGGGTCAAAAACGAGAGGGAATTCTTCATGGGTTACTTGAAATGAGAGAAAGCAACGTTCATACCAGCTGGGACTGTAAGGTGCCCAATTAAAATATTAAGGTGATGTTCCTCAAACTTGACATGTAGCCCTGACTCTGACAGTGGAGGAGGCCCAGGACATGAAAGGTCAGTCTGGGAAAGGAATGGAGTTTAAATTTTGGCAAATGGGATATCGAGTCGGCTAAGGCAGATAGAGCTTAGTGTTTCAGCAAAAATGCTCCGCCCAAAACTACATCAGGAAGAAGAGGAAGGAGGTTCTCCAACATGATTCATACAGTTGGGAAGACTGAAATGCTGGACTTCAGCGTGGTTTATCTCTGGATTGCTTCCTCCATATCTCTGTGCTAGTGAGAACAGGAAACAGGGAAGATAGGGGATCCTGGATGGTGGCTGAGGGGCTGGTGCATGAGCAAGGATTTAGATTTATAAACATCTGGGATCCTTCTGGGGTAGGGGTGACTTGTACAAAAGGGACGGGTTAAACCTTAACGGAGACGGACTACATTATGCAGGACAGGTTTGCTAGGTCTACACGTGAGGGTTTTAAAACTAAATAGTGGGGGGAGGATGACAATTGGGTGTATAAAGATTAGTTGAAGGGGAAAATGACTACAGGAAAAATTAACAAAAGATTCTCGAATAGTGGAAGGAAAGCTCCGAGAATGACAAGCAGAGTAAGGTATAGGGCCAATTGCGAGTGTTGCGAGCGAGAAAATTGAATGGCAAAGTGCTGTATATAAATGCGCAAAGTATATAGGAATAACGTGGATGAGCTTGAGGCTCAATTAGAAACTTGCAAAAGTAATGAGGTTGTGGGAATTCCCTGCGACGTGGCCTACCAGGGGCCAGCTGGTACTGAATATTCAAGGGTATACCTCCTATTCAAAAAAGACAGACAGGTGGCAGAAGGGGTGGGGTTGCCCTGTTTGGTGAGGAATGATATTCAGATCCTTGCAAAGGGTGACATTGAAACAGAGAGTGGGAGTCAGTAGGTTTAGAACTAGGAATTTGTAAGGGTAAATACCCTAATGGGACAAATCAACAAGCCCCCAATACAGTAGCCTGGACATAAGGGCGCGAAGTTGAATCAGGAGATAAAATTGGCATGTAGTAAAAGCACATGCTGTGGTTTGTTATGGGAAATTTCAACATGCAGGTAGACTGGGAAAAATCAGGTTTGTACTGGACCACAAGAAAGGGACTTTGTAAGAGTGCTTCGTGATGTGATTCTTAGAAAAGCTGTATTGGAGCTAACCAGGGAGAAGGCAATTCTGATTTAGTGTTATTGTAATGAACCGTATTGATTAAGGACCTTGAAGTGAATGAGCCATTAGGAGGCAGTGGACCATAACATGGTCAGGTTTAATCTACAATTGGAGAGTGAGAAGATAGATCGGAAGTGTCTGTGTTGCAGTTGAATAAAGGGTGTATGGGCCATGAAGGGAGGAGCTGGCCAAAGTTGAACTGAAAGAATATACTAGCAGGGATTGACAGTGGAACAAAAGTGGCAGTTGTTTCTAGAATAATACAGAAGGTCAAGATCAGTTCATCTCCTAGGAGGAATGAAAGAATTCCAAGGGGAGAAAGGGACGACCATGGCTGACAAGGGGACGTCAGGGACGGTATAAAAATTAAATGAAGAAGTAACAACGTAGCAAAGATGAGAGCGGAAGCGAAGGGGATTTGGGTAATGTTTTTTAAAGAACACCAACAGAAATAACCAAAAAGATACAATACGGGAAAAAAGATGAGGTACGAAGGTAAGCTCTAGCCAAGAATATAAAGCAGAATTATAATAGCTTTCTTAGGCACGTGAAGCGGAAAAAATTAGTTAAGATCAAAGTTGGACCCTTGAAGACGAAAAAAGTGAATTATTATGGGGCAACAAGGAAATGGCAGATGAGGTTGAACATGTAATTTGGATCTGTCTCACTAAGGAGGACACAAACAAACCTTCCTGATATAGTAGTGGCCAGAGATCTGGGGTGACAGAGGAACTAAGGAAATCCACATTAGGCAGGAAATGGTGGATAACTGAATGGACTGAAGGCTGATGAATCCCAGGGCCGGATTGGTCTGCATCCCAGGTACTCAAGAAGTGGCTCTAGAAATCGTGGATGCATTGGTGATAATTTTCCTATGTTTCTATAGTCTCATGGATCAGTTTCCCCTGTGGATTGGAGGGTAGCTAATGTTATCTAACTTTTTAAGAAAAAGGCGGGAAGAGAGAAAACAGGGAATTAATGACCAGTTAGCCTGACATCGTGGTGGGGAAGATTCTGGAGTCAATAATAAAAGAGGAGATAGCCAGCACATTTGGCTAGCAGTAACCAGGATTGGGTCCGATTCAGCATGGACATTACGAAGGGGAAATCATGCTTGACTAATCTTCTAAGATTAAGTCAATCCTCAGAGCACTTCTGGAACCCTCCGTTGAGACTGGCACAGAGTCCAGCCGGGAGTCGTTAGACAATGGAGAGAGTTGCAAAAAAGTCTGTCCGTAATATTGAGCTTTACCTCGCGGGCCACGGTAGTGATCGCAGATTGGGTAGGAGATATCGGCTGCGGTAACCCCCCGCTCCGATACCAACTGCAGAACTAACCGGCAGCTCAACTGCCTCCGTTAACTCCAGTGGCTTCAGGGCGCTAAGGCCACAACAGCAGGGAGAAATAGCAGACGGAAATCTCATCAGGCCCGTTTTATCCGTCCCGAAAAGGTTTTTTCCCCCGATGAGAGAAGACTCCCCTCCTTTCCAACAAAGAAGGTCTGGGGACGCTTGATCAAATGGAGAAAATGCTTTCAGACAATGATGACCACGAAATATTCCACTCGGGGTCGAATGCCCCTAGGATTCCCACAAGGCCTCACGCAGAGGCCCATATGGCGAGCGACTTACCACCTATGAAACATCAATATGAATACCCTCCGCCTGAAACATGTTTAGGGATGGTAGAGACCTCCCTAGAGCACATGAGCCATGCTCCAGGTGTCCTGGAATGTGGCAAGAAATGATTCCCATTCCGAGAGGTACTGGGAGAAGCCATGGAGGAAAATCTGGCTCTAACATCAACTACATGGCCTCATCACCAGCTACAGGATTCCATTATTGAAACAAAACGACCCACGTGTTACCAGACACCTGTTAAATGTGCTCGCTCAAGGTGCCCACTGTGAACTCGCTAATCTGGGCACAAATGAGCGCAATATACAATGTACAAAAATTTGGTTCCAGTGAGTTCTCAAATTTTAAATATTATTATTATATAAACATAATTATAAAAGTACAAGTTTACATGAATGAAAATACATCATTATATACTTTTTGTGATATTAATAAATGAAATTTTTGCTTTTCTTTTATTAATCATTGATATTATTATTAATAGTAAAAATTTAAGACTATAATAAGCTTCTATAACCGCTTTTTTTGAATTTTTTTTATAAAGAGGAAAAGATAGAGATAAATAATGAAGAAAATATGAAAGCGAAATGGAGTGTTAATCATTAATCCGCATTGAATGGCATGATCTATTATATATATTTCTTCCATCCATTCAAATATTCAGGCCTCAGTCAAGCCCTCGTACCGAGCCGTTATGACTCTGTAAATATTTCAATATATGGAGACCATACCCTCTGAAGAGATCTAACCTGTCCATTTAGGACAGCCTCCATCTCTCCAGATGAAAGAGTCTCCGACATTTCTGTATTCCAACATTTTGAGATCACCGATTTCTAATAATTCCATTATTTTTCCATTGTAAAAAAAGCTTTATAACCATCATTGAAGATTCAACGTAACATTATTTACAATTGCTAAGAGATAGTGGTTTAGATTTTTAGTTTTTAATGTTTCTTTATTTGTTTCCAATACGTATTCCACTTTCTATTATTCGGGTTTTTCACTATAAGTTATTCTTAGCTAATTAATTTTTAGCAAATATTATAGAAACTAATTCAAAGGAGAACACAATCTGTCTTTTTCCAATTTAACCAAGTTGGTTGGTTATCTATTCTTCTAACCAAAAATTCATATTTTAATATTGACTGCCCAATAATAAAACTAAAATATGGTAGTGCTAGACCCTCCATTTTTTTGTTTTACATAAATGTAATTTTATTTATCTTTGGCTCTTATAATCCCAAATGAAGTTTTTTTTTTTTTTTTTTTTTTTTTTTTTTTTTTTAGTGACTAGGGAGTCCACCTTTTAAAGAAATTTTAGGGAGATATATCAGAATAAATTGGAAAAAGGGTATAATAATTGTGGAAAGAAAAAACATTTTTTTTAATATTCCTATTTTACCTACCATTAAAATAGGTTAATGTTTTCCAATATAAGATATCTTATTTAATTAATTCAATAATGTTGGGAATTTAGATTTAAATAATGAGTCAAACATTTTGTTACGTAAAATTTTCCAAGAAATTTAATTTTTTTCATTTGTTAACTTAAAAGTGAATTGTTGTAATTTTGTAAGTTTTTACCGTTATTGGCATAATTCACTTTTATTCCAATTGATACTATATACTGAGTAGGATCACCAAATTCAAGTTATTACTTTTTATACAAATTATGAATACTAGTTTCTTCTGGTTATGTGATGTAAAGTAATACAATCAATCCTGCATAATAAAAGAAATTTAATTTTAGTTATCTCTAGTAATCGTATCCCATATATATCCGATGGATCTCACCCTCTACATTGAGCTAGCGGTTCTATTGCCAGTGCAAACATAAAGGGGAAAAAGGGCAACCTTGTCCTACAACCGCGAGATAGATTGAAATAGGTGATAACATTTGGTTTGTTATTATTCTAGCTGTCGATTTGTATATAGCAATTTGATCCAGGTAATAAACCTTTTCTCCCAGTTTGAACAGCTTCCATAACCGAGAACAAATGAAGGCCATTTTCCACTGATTGAAGCTATCTCTGCAACTAACGAAATAACTACTAGATCTTTATTAATACCTCTTTTTTCGAGTAAATAAATTAAATAACCGTCTCAGATTATATGAAAGTATCGTTTGGTATAAATCCAGTTTGAATCGGGATGAATTAATTTTATTAACAACTGACTAACCTTGTGCTAATATTTTAGTTAATAATCCTTTTGATCAGTATATAAAAGAGCTATTGCTCTTGAAATGAAACCCTGGTTCATCCAAGTTGTGGGGGGTTAGTCCAACACCTATACAACATTCAACACCCTCGGGGGGGGGCGTGCCGTGTTTACAAGGGGGAAGGGCCTTTCTTTATAAAAA